>PVKP010001808.1:0-136307 GCA_004027715.1 Plecturocebus donacophilus
ACTGATGCTCACATATTTGTATAGAATTATCTGTTTCTTAGTTTCACTTATTATATATATATATATATATATATATATATATATATATATATATATTTACCTAGAAGTGGAAACCTGAAAATGATTTTACCAGATATTCTGAGAATAAACCAATGTAATATCTTAGAATATTTGAGGTTTTAAATACTCTATTTAACATTCAATTTCTTTCATTTCATGTTACCAGATGATAAGATTTGGCTGTGTCCCCACCCAAATCCCATCTTTAACTGTAGCTCTCACAATTCCCATGTATTTGGGAGGGACACAGTAGGAGATAATTAAATCATGTGGTGGTTTCCTCCATACTGTTCTTATCGTCATAAATAAGTCTCAAGAGAGCTGATTGTTTTATAAGAATTTCCTCTTTCGCTTGACTTTCAGCCACCTTTGCTCCTTCTTCACCTTCCACCACGATTGTGAGGCCTCTTCAGCCATATGGAACTGTGTCCATTAAACCTCTTTCCTTTACAAACTACCCAGCCTTGGCTATATTGTTATTAGCAGCATGAGAACAGACTAATACAGCATTCCAAGGCAAAGCATCATAATCTCCCATTTAGAATGCTGAAATTGTTTTCTAGCCGGTTCTCTCCCATTCACTCATGCCTCTCTTAAACACTTTATCTTCTAAACTGCAAGTTATACTTTGAAAACTCAAATTTCTCACCTCATTAAAATCCTTTAAGGGATACACCATTCTCTAGATAATGACCAAAATTCATTACTGGACAACTTTCTCTGTAGCCCTGAAGTAATTATTCATTGTGTTTTCTTTAATTTAAAAATGCAGTTATAAATATGGATTTACAACCTATCTTTAAGTACTTACAGTTGTGCCTACATCAAACAGATCTGTCCATATCAGTATTCTTATCTCTTTTGCATCTTATTCTAACTGCATTGACACATTGAATTTCTCATGTGTTCCTTCTCACATAATCCTTCTTTCTTCAGAATGCTTGGGAATGCCTTGTTTTGTGAGTCCTCTGTTCTCTTGTATCTCCATCTGATGTCTCATACTTGTGAAATTAGCAGCATTTGAATATTAAGTCAATATAAAATGTTTAAAGAAATCAAAACAAAAGGCACTTCTTTTGATCACTCATACATCCCCTCCATATATGGTAAAAATCTGTCTCTAGACTAAATCAGATACACCTAGTATGAATTCCCATGGTTCTCAGTCTGGAACTTATATTTAAATAATAAATTACACAAATCATACGTAAATAATACATTATATAAATCATTTTCTATTGATTTTTTTTTCTGTCAGAATACAAACTCTGAGATCAGAGCTAGATTTATCTTTTTAAATATTCATCTTCTTTATTAGAATATAAACTTCTTGAGCAAAGGGATTATCATAGATTCTTCACTACAGTCTCTTAAAGAGCTTTATACTGTTCTTGGCATATGGAAGTCTCTCAGTGACTATTTGCTGAGATAAAGAATAAAAATAGATTTGTATAGACTCTTTATTTTGGTGTCTCAGATTAGGAAATGTGAGTTTCATTTTGAGTCAGGAAAAGTTGGTGATCTTACTTTTCACTTAGTTGAAAAGGACGAGATCATTTAACAGGCAGCTTCCAGAGTATGACACATTGTGGTCACACTCTAGCTTCTCTGATGTGACTTGCAAGAGAAAGCTCAATAGAACCTATGTTGTGGTTCAATAAAATGGTGTCGAGTAGCTCTTCAGATCAACAGCCCTTAAAAAATGCAATAATCATCACATAAGGGAAACCAATACTCCAAGTAGACATCATTATAAGGCATTATTAAATGAATAACAGAGAAGACATAATTAAATGAAGATCTAGAAAGCTCCTCTAAAGGGCAGTACATTGAAGAGCATTAAGAACACATGGGCACAGAGAGGGGAACATCACACACTGGGGTATGTTGGGAGAGTAGGGGAGGAACAGCAGGGGTGGGAGGTTGGGGAGGGATAACGCTGGGATAAATGCCTGATGTAGATGACGGGGGGATGGAGACAGCAAACCAGCATGGCATGTGTGTTATGCAACAATTCTGCAAGATCTGCACATGTACCCTGGAACTTAAAGTACAATTAAAAAAAAAAAAAAAAGAAATCAGAGAGTGACAAGTAACTATTTATGTCCACCACCATCTTAGAGTTTACACTTAATTCATTTTCAGTTGGCATAAATTGATAACTTACTTTCTGTAAACTTGTTTGTATGTGTCTGAGTTCAGAAAGTAATTTTTCAACTAGGGTTGGTTCAACTGAAATACTAACACCTCTTGATGGGAGCTCCAGGCAGGTAATAACACATGAAAATGGGACTTATATCTCTTTAAGATGAATTATCAAATACTTAAAAGAGTTTACATTTAGAGACTAGAAAACCCAATTATAAAACAAGTTTAACTATATTTAATCAACCGTTCTGATCAGCGATTTCAACATCATGGTATCTAATACTTCCCATACTGAATTCTAGTTACTTTTTTTTTCCCTAAATATTCCCTATATTCTCAAAATCATCTACAATTCAGACCTACGTTTACCTAAGTAGCCTAGGAGAATAAGTTCAGACATAAGGTAGACAAATTAAATATTTGTGGTTAAAAATAAGTGAGTTTATAAGTTACATGCACATAACACATACACTGTGACAGAAGAAATGGTCCTTTTTTAGTTTCTTTGAATTATATTCCTTTAAAAACATGCACTTCGAAAAGATAGAGAATATTTTATTTGAAATGTAAGAATTTTCTGCTGCTTTGATAAAAAATTGTATTTTATGAAAGACGTGATTATTGGAAGATGTGAATATGTTTTAACCTTCCAGGGATGAAATGAACAGTAAAAAATAAAATATGTGCAATAAAACAGCACTGTAATTCTTACCTTTGATAAAACTAAAACCTTTGGGATTTTTTTTTATAGCATAAATGTTTATATTCACTTCAACCAGTTTTTCCTTCTCTAAGTAATGTAGGAAACATTCATTTTGATGACTTTAAATTTACTTCTAAAAATACATGGCATTAGAATATATATTTCCACCCTGAAGTATTTTCTGACTATTATCTCCAAATGCCAGGAAACGATTATCACTTGGATGTTCTTTCTGCCATCTCAAATGCAGTATATCTTAATCATCATTGTCTTCCCACTTCGAGTTTTTATTCCTGTTGAACACAATAGTTGCTTAAGTCACAGTCCTAATTGCATACGTCTTCTCTTTCACTAACTTTACCCCCATGCCTAAAATACCTGAAGGGTTGGATGTTCTCTATGTTAAACACTCTTCGAAGCAAAGCAAGTTACAAATAAGTAAATAAGCAAGCAAATTTATTAAGTAAAAATGAAATCCACCTGGTGTGGTGGCTCGTGCCTGTAATCCCAGCACTTGGGGACACCAAGGTCAGAAGTTTGAGACCAGCCTGGCCAAACCCCGTCTCTACTGAAAACCCAAAATTTAGGAGGAGCACTTGAACCTGGGAGCTGGAGGTTTCAGTGAGCCAAGATGGCTCCATTGCACTCCAGCCTGGGAAAAAGGAGTGAAACTCTGTCTCAAACAAACAAACAAACAAAAAACAAAAAAACCCACTATTATAAATAAACAAAATCCATAATTATATTTTAGTAAACAAGAATATAAACTTTAAAAAATATTTCTCCTGATCATCCTTCATAGTGACCTGGATTCATGACTTTTATTTTTATCACACTTGCTTCATTCTAACTCAGAGCATCATGCCCAAACCACTCAAGTAAAATTTCATCTTCCTTCTCAAACACCACGGATACGTTTATCTTACCACAATACAAAGTAATCAGAAAAATAAAACAATAAACGAGTAAATCAAAAAACAATCAAAAAAGAAAATAAAGTGACTAAAACGAAAAAGGAAACAGCAGCAACCCTTTATTCACAGTTTTGCTTTTGGTGATTTCAGTTACCCACAGTCAAGTTATAAATTGCGCTCTGCTCTGAGAAGGCTGATGAAATTGCATGCCTTCCTGCTCTATCCTGCCCGAGACATGCATCCTCCTTTCTCCAGCATCTCCATGCTGTCTACACGACCTGCAGGATGTCACACAGTACCTGTCTTGGTTATCAGATTAACCGTTTCGGTGTCACGGTGCTAGTGTTCAAGCAACCCTTATTTTGCTTAATATGGCTCCAAAGCACAAGAGTACTGATGCTGGATATTGTTATAATTGTTCTATTTTATTATCAGTTATTGTTAACCTCTTACTGTGCCTAATTTGTAAATTAAACTTTATCATAGATATGTATGTATTGAAAAACACCTTAGTATAGATAGGGTTTAGTGCTATCTGGAGTTTTAGGTATCTACTGGGGGGTGTCTTGGAGCATAACCTCCAGGAATGAGAAGGGACAACTGTATGCTAAATTCATGCCTCAAAACATATACAGTGATGAGATATCCAACTTGGTGGCCTACCATCTTTTCTTCTGCTGGAGCTTTTCACTGATTCAAACTTTTCTGTCTGTCCTTCATGCTTGCATTCTTCATATTTACTATAAAATATTTATCATTTAAAATGTCATTTGATCCCCTCCCTTGATTTTCTATAGTTCAGAAACTGTATCTATACTTGGAATCAGAAGCATGTTATCTCCTGCCTGAATTTTTCTATTAATCATGAGAATAGGGTGATCTACACTGTTATTGAGTTAGGAGTTTTCATATTAAAGTGTATTTATGTTATATTTTCAGGTGAATGTATATTATGTATTTATCTAACTTATACACACTTTGAGGTCAAAAACTGGGACATAAAAAAATTAAAGAATATTTATGTTGTATTTTCAGATGAATGTGTTATGAATTTATAAAAATTATAGCCCCTTTGAGGTAAAAAAATGGGACATAAAAAGGTGTATCGTGTGGTGTCTTTTTAATATCACACGCAAATCTTGTGTAAGTGCATTTCATTTAGTATACTATCAAAAGAGATTTCTTAATTTTCAAAATTTTTAATTTAATTTTTAAAAAATAATATAACTACATACTTGCCTTTGTCATAAGTTAATCATACCAAACGATGACTATCACTATTAACGACAAGATACCTGGAAAAAATACATAAAACTTATATGAATGAGGTGAGCATTAGGATTACCATGACTTGTATAAATAAACTTTCAGAACTGTTGTATAGGGAGAGGAAAATAAAAACGATCTTGCTGAACTGAAGAAGGAGATTGTGATTCTGGGAGGCTGAAGTAGCTGAAAATTTCAGGGAAAATTACTAGAGAAAAAAGGATTATACAAGGACAGAGGTTTAGAAATATGGACAATTTATAATGGTTTTACTTAGAATTTTTCATCTTTATAATGGTGAAAAACCAACGTGCATTTAGTAGAAACTGTACTTTGAGTATTGATACTACTCTGTCGTTTACTTTCAATATTCAATAAATTGCCTGAGCTATTTAACATTTTATTACAAAATAATCTTTGTGTTAGATGATTTTACCCAAGTTGTAGGCTAATGTCAATGTTCTGAGCACATTTAAGGTAGGACAGGCTAAGCCATGAGGTTCAGCAGGTTGGTGATATTAACGGCATTTTTGATTTAGCATAGTTTTAATTTATGATGGGTTTATAAGGACAAAGCACCATCGTAAGTTGAGGAATGTTTCAGGCATAAGTCAGTATTTCATATTGGAAAGGGAGTACACCTCCTCTTGATAAGGTGTACTCGATAACCACAGTTTACTGCATAAGTAATGCCTACTTTACTAGAGAGACAATGGTTCAAGTTGGACTACAAAACGAAAGTCTTACATATCCGTCTAGGCTAATTTTAATGCCACAGTTTATATTAATATTTCATAGTGACTTATGACTATCAGTCATAAAAAATAAAAATTCCACAACAAAGTCTGGATTTGTACCACAAGTATAAGCCAAGACTGTCAGTGAAAGACAAGGTACACGCTCACCTATATGAGCATAAGCCTCAAAGGGATCAGCAATAAGAACAGGCTTAAAAAAGAAGAAAGAGACTTTGGGAGGCCGAGGCGGGCAGATAAGGAGGTCAAAAGATCGAGACCATCCTGGCCAACATAGTGAAACCCCGTCTCTACTAAAATACAAAAATTAGCTGGGCGTGGTGGAGCATGTCTGTAGTCCCAGCTACTCAGGAGGCTGAGGCAGGAGGATGGCTTGAACCCGGGAGGCGGAGGCTGCATGGGACGAGATCGCGCCACTGCACTCCAGCCAGCCGACAGAGAGAGGCTCTGTCTCAAAAAAAAAAGAAGACGAAAGCGGAGAAGAAAAAAGAAGGGAAAGAGAAAGAGGAGGAGGAGGAAGAGAAATAGGGTGAGGAGGAGGAAAATGAAGTGAAGAAAAAGAAAAAGAGAAGGGGAGAAAAAGGAAACCTTAGGATGCCATAATGAAGACAGAGCCTCTAGAATAAATGAGATATCACTGCTTTTTCCAAGTCAATCTGCTATTTCAGGGGAATCTTCTATTCACAATTGGATGAAAAAATAGCTAATGATCATTAAATAGGTTTTGGATTATGTTGAATTGGATCAAATTTTACTAAAGGCAAAAACCATACAATAAAGGTATTGCATATGAATAGCAATGAAAGGAAATGGGGAGATTTGCTCTGTAATAAGAGTTGCTTTTAAACATGGAAAGGGAAATGAATTGAATGTATACTAAAGGCCACCAAGGGATTTAACTAGGAAGAAAGTGGAACATTAGGAGGAGCTCAATTTTAATTTCACATAAGTAACAGGTTTTCAATAAAAAAGCTTTTTAAAATAATATGTACTGCCATGGAATGCAATACAGTTTTAGCCATTAATGTTTCTATTCATTCCTTTATCAATTAATATTTATGGACTGTCAGCTGATAACAAGATTTATGAGAATAAAACAGAATAGTTTTGATTCTTCAAAATCTTATAGCTTAGTAGTGGTGATAATCACATAAAACATATCCAGAAATTAAAATAATATATTAAATATGTATATAGAAGAATATGCATCGTCACTTTGTAGCCAGATAGCATGGTGTCAATTCCCAACTTAACCATCTGTTAACCTTTAGAGAAGTTACAGATTCTTTTATGTCTCATTTGTATAACTCGATGACAAAATTCATTATAAAGTAAAATGCTGAAAATTAACGTGCTTTGCATAGAAACTGGGATACAGAAAGCAAAAATCAGTACCTATTTTATGGAACAGAGAATCACTGACACGAATCTTGAAAGATGAGAAAAATTTTAACCAAAAAAAAAAGAGCATTGTAGTCAGAAGAAGTACCATGGGCAAAGGCTTGCAGGAGTGAGAGCTCATGATGCCTTGAGAAACAGAACATATAAAATTATCAGAAAACTGTGAAGACAGCAGTCATGCATCTAAAATAGACGTACCATTTTGTGACAGTATATATATGAAAAATACAGTTTTCACAGTCATAGTCTTCAACTCGGGCAAGTAATAGGAGAATATAGAAAAGTCTTCTTTTACAATAGTAGCTTAATGTGTTGTTTAACTTAAAATTCCGATGGCATGTTCAATTTGAAAAGCAAAATTTGTAAAGAAATATTAGCCTATTCATACATTAGATACTTTCATATAGTTCAAGAAATCTTACACATAGTCATGACATCACGCATGGTAGGAATGCTGTTTGTATTGTTATATAGTCATCAAATAATTACATATTCTATTAGGACAATCTGTATAACTTAAATGATTCACATTTAAAAGAACCCATGCAAGAGTTTAACCACAAAATTAGTATTTATGGCATTTACTACTCTAAGCTAACAAGTATTATAATAATAACCACCATTTTATGAGATTACTATGTAATTATTTAACGATATATAGTTGTAATATGTATATACATATATTTATCTGTGTATGTGTGTGTGTCTAAGACTGATAATCATAAGTCACTATGAAAATATATATGAAAATAACCTCATACACATATAACTTTCAATATCAGTACTGGGTTTACGTTGGATAATTCAGGTACTCTCAATTTCATTCATTGCTATTTCTTTATCGCCCAAAACAGTTCCTGGACTTTTGCAAGTGCCAAGAAATAAATGCTGAACGAACAACTCAATTACATAAAAAGGATTCATCCCTTCATTTACCGCGAGTCTGATCCAGGATGACAATCCCCCTGTTCCAACCAATGCAGAATTAATGTATAAATGATGCTCGATTTTCAGTTTAACTTCCTTCTGCATTTGAGAAATCAGCAGAATATAAGCATTTCTACAATAATTTCATATGCATTCCATCAAACGTTATCACTTTTAGGTACTAATGTGGAAATTATTTCTGGACCCACAGGATCCCCTCAATATATTTTTAAAAATATTTGAATAGGATGCTATCCATCTCTGGCTTGACATGTTCTCATGTGAGTTAAAATGAATTTGAGAAAGAAGGTCAAAGGAGGGAATGTGACTGAATTACAAAATAATAAATGTATGTGAGTTCTGTGTTGTACAATACCCTAGTCCTATTTAGGAAATGAACTGTTGATTCAGTGATGATTTTCTAGCTATTAATAAATGGTATTCCTTTGGTGAGTACCTAAGCTACATGGATTTTATTTTGCACTGATATCTACTGACCATTACAGAACTTTTGATTAAAATTGTTATACCACAAAATTGCAGATTCAGTGAAGATGAATTTCCAGCATATGGCCTGAATGGTTTTTTCTACTCTTTGTGTTTATTAATATACAAAATTGCTGATAAAGAAGAATATAGTCTGAGGAAATTCCCATGAGTTGGTTAGTGAGAAGTATTCAGAAACAGATGGAAAAATGGAAGAACAATATGGACATTTGGCAATATTTTCTCTCTTATTCCATTTTAGACATGCATACACACAAAAAACTGATGGAAACATATGGTTGCAGATATTAAATAATTTCTCTGACATTATACACTTCTAATTTCACATAAGGAATGAAATAGGGAAATATCACTCATAATAAAAATAAATTTGACTTATATTCTTTCAGAGAAAGAGCGAATCCAGGGCTTTCATAGAAGCTGAGACTGCAGAGTTTATGGGTGGTTTCTGAAACATGCCTGGGTGGGCTCTTGATGCATTATGGTGAACAGCATCCACAGCAAAGGTAGTTAAGAACCAAGAGACTGTATTTCAAAAAGTCAACTCTGATGGCTTGTGAGTGGGGACAGTCAAATGTATGGATATATTCTGAATTAAAATCTCTGCAAATAAGAACACTAAAAAACAGTGAACAGATTCAGAAGGGCAAACAAGAAAGGAAACTAAGAAAAAAATGTTTGGCCTGGCTTGGTGGCCACGCCTGTAATCCCAGCACTTTAGGAGGCCGAGGTGGGCAGATCACTTGAGGTCAGGAGATTGAGACCAGCCTTGCCAACGTGGTGAAACCCTGTCTTTACTTAAAAAACAAAAATTAGAGGGGTGTTGTGGCAGACATCTGTACGCCCGGCTGCCTGGGAGGCTGAGGCATGAGAATCACTTGAACCCAGGAGGTGGAGGTTGCAGTGAGCCAAGACTGTGCCACTGCACTCCAGCCTGGGCAACAGAATGAGACCCTGTCTCAGAAAAAAGGAAAAAAAAAAAGAAAAAAGAAAAAAGAATTGTTTGAAATAGTGGTACACAATGAGAGAACACCTTATTCACAGAGTACTCATATCCTTTCAAATGATATTCCAGTTCCATGAAATTTTTCAGAAAAAAATGAAACGTGTCAATAAATGAAAGAAAATTTTGTTTCCCCAAACCAAGTGAGGCAAAAAAGAAGAGGGATTTTTTCATCTATAAGAAAAAGTCGAAACAAAGAGTACTTAATATGCCAGAACACATCGTCGATGGCACACCAAACTAAGTCATTGTTGACTTTCATTCAGACAGCACAATCATTAGCTTTTGCGCTCTCTGTTAGGTTGACTGTCTTGCATATTAACTCAGAAGGAGGCATTGGTTTGGGATATGAAATTGAGATTATCTCCCTTTTGCTAATGATTAAGATGTCAAGTAACGTGAATACAGAAAAGGCTAAAGAGGGCATTTTTTATTGTTGGGATACGAATAATGATATTTTAAGATCTCATATCTAGAGTAATAATTTTTTTCAACTGAAATACTGATTTGCCATGTTGTAGGCTATACAGTTGTCCCTCAGTATTTGCCAGGGATTAGTTTCAGGTCATCCTGCTTGTGCTAAAATCTGCATACTCAAATCCTGCAGTTAACTGGGTAAAAACTTCTCTATATGAAAATCCACCTATATTAAAAATATATTGGCCCTTTGTATATATAGTGTTTACACCCCACAAATGCTATATTTTTTGATTTGCATTTGGTTGCAGATGTGAAATTCACAGATACAGAGGACCGACTGTATTTATTGAAAAAAAGTCTATGTGTAAGTGGACTCGTGCAGTTCAAACCCATGTTGTTGAAGGGTCAACTGTATTTTTTTCTTGGCACTCAGCCCACATTGTGAGGATTTACCGGTACAGAATACATAAAGATTAATAATTGGAAAATGACCAAAATAATCAATTCCTTTTAATTTTGTAAAGGAAGGAAAACCAATCAGCCCCCCAAACAAACAAACCTTTGTCTTTTCAGGGGAGTAAAAGCTGCCACACAAACCTGAATGTCGCTCTGATCTCCAAAGGAAGAAACTCAAACAGAGTAGTAGATTCCAAGTTTTCCTGGGTTTCTCAGCCACTGTTTTGATTCCTTTTAAAGGACTATTAAGGCCTATGGAACATAAATTATGATTTTGCTTTCAAATTTATTTATAAAATGTCTACACAGTTGAGTTCAGGAACAGATCACTTGGTAAAGACCCTGGGCCTCACAAGGCAATGATGTCCCAGTGACATTATCTCTCTGTCTTGTCTTGTAAGTAGTTACTCTAATCTGTGATGAAAGTGTGTTTTCGTTGTCTAGGATAATAATTATAATAAAAGTAGTGGAGATAAAAAAATGTGTAATCCTTTACCAGACAATACAAGTTAGACATAAACTAGAAAGTGAAATGATCAGATGCTGTGTATAGAAACAATGTAAATGTAGATCATGAAGTCATTTTGATGATAGTTCAAGCCAGGGCACACCTTGTCTAATATCTTTGTATTTTGCTCCTGATGTATTTCACTTTTAGTGTTGGCTTTATATAATCATTAAGACTCTAAGTTTACTTATTCACTGATACTCTTTCATAACTCTCTAGATGTTGCCTAATTTCCCTACTTCTCTTTATTGAAAAATTATTGAAATATGTCTTGAAAGAGATGTCCGTCCTCACTGCTTCCCCATTCTTGCCTCCCATTCTTTCTTGAATCCATATCATTCAGGGGTTTGTGCCCATCCCTCCGCAGGAACTATTCTGATAGATCTCAGTTCTGAGTCGTGCTGGATTTCAGCAGTTATGATTGTCAACAGTTTTTCAGATTCCCCTCTTGAAACACTCTGCTCTTGGTTTCTAAGAATCAATGCTTGCAGAGTTTTCCAGAGTACTTTTTAGTCTTCTTTTATTACTCCTTTCTTACCTCTGAATATTAAGATGCTGAATGGCTCAGACTATGGACTAAACTTCTCTCGCTTATTTACACTCAGTTCTCAAATTTCATTGCACTGCTGATTTTCCAAAACACATTAATAGCCCAGATCTCTTCACTTAACTCAAGATACATATATTTAATTTCATTAATGAATAATAATCCTAAAACAGAAATATTAATTTTACTAACCAAATCTGTTTTTTCCAAGTGTTTGTCATCTCAATTTATTCATTTTTGCTCAAATTTTTTCAATAATTTTTTCACTAGTTGCTATCTAGCCAGTCAAAAGTATTTCTTTTGTCACTCTATTCACTATCTTTATCCTTATATTTATACTTAAAAGCACTTATTGCTACTGTCATAATTTTATATTTATTAGTTTATTTGTTTACTATCCTATCCTTCAGAGCACATAAACTCTGAGGACAAATGTGTTTGCTTTCTTTTTGACGATTTCACCAATGCCTAAAATATTAGCAGTTGAGTGTTTTTTGAATTGAAAGAATGAATATACTTTACAGTTATATGAAGTTTTTACTCCTGCATATATAAGAATATCTCATATTCTGAGAGAATCTATCATTATATGATTTTGGCAGAATCAGTTAATAGGATAAACTTTCCATTGTCTTCTATTAACTTCAAAATTATTTTTTCTGCTTTCACTTTTTCTTTTCCTTTTAACCACCTTGGTTTCAGCGGTTAAAGTGATATAACATTAACATGCTTGATATGATGTCTAGCATAAAGTAAATTATCAATAAATATTACTTAGTATTATTTTATTAGCCTTTTATAATCTTGGCAGAATCAGGATCTGTAATGCAACAAGGAAATTTAACTTTCTACACTCCCCTTACTTATGAATCTAGATTCCCAGTTTTCTATCCAAGAATATTAAATAAAAGGAAATGATGAGCAATCACAGGCTATCTGAGAAATCATTAACTCTGCTGAGAAAGTATTAATTATGTCCACTTGTGTTAGTAGCCCTGTGAGTCTGGCTGGGTTATCAGTGTTAAAGAGCATAGCTGTGTCTGCCAACATGCCAAACCTGCTACCTACCTCATAAAAATAGAATGTGGTATGCTTTCTACCCCTGATTCTTAGTACTTCTAAATACTGCTGCTTATTTAACTAAAGTTCATCTGTTACTTAGAACACAGAACCCCGGTTATTATACATGCCCTTCAGGAATGTTGATACTGCAACTGTTAGAAAGACCCCAACTCATATCTATGACATCAGAATTTCCATTTGAGTTCATATAATTTTCTCTAAGATTGCATTAAAAATTCTCAAAATAAGTATCTGGTCTATATTTACACAAATATACTATTATTGTTCCTGTTTATTAAACGTTTAACTGATTGGCTTAGAATTGTACCAATAATGGAAGGAAGGCACAGATGTTTATCTAGGACATAAATGGCGAAGTGCTTTTTTGCAAACAACTTTGTGAAGAATATATCACTAATTCAATTTTAGTTAAAATTGTAGAAGCTAAGGCTCAAAGAACTTTGAGGAAGTTGCCTTTTCTTACAGAATGTGTAAGTTGTAGAATCTTAATTTGATCTCAGGTCTTTTGCAAGCCCACTCTTAATTCACCTGGAAGGAGCCAAAGCTGGATATCTCCATCCCTTGCCAGCAATCACCAGCACAGATTAGGAAGAAAAAATCTGAATTAAATCTTCAAATCTTGACATATACAATATTTTTAAATACCATTGACAGTTTTTCTACTAATTTAAAAAATGGAAACCGACTCAGACTTGTTGAGTGAGAACTCAACTGCTTATTATTTCTTTGAGGCCATTTTCTTCTTAAAATTTCTGTCACTGTTGGAACTGAGCACTCAAAAAATGCTGACATTAAACAAAGAGAACCAATTTTCAACGAGAGCTGTTTAAGTGTTCTGAGGTGGCACTTTCCTATCAGTTAAAGTCTAGAAGTTATTTTCAACGCCTAGAGTTTAGTTCGAAAGAAAGAAATGTGCAGTACTTAATACTAAGGGGAAGGGCAAATAAAAACATAATCTCATCAAAATTCTGAATAAGGTAAACCTTTCACTAATTTTCTTCTATTAACTTCAAAATTATTTTTCCTGCTTTCACTTTTTCTCTTCCTTTTAAACACCCCGGTTTCAGCGGTTAAAGTGATATAACATTTAACATGCTTGATACAATGTCTAGCATAAAGTAAATTATCAATAAATATTACCTATTATTATTTTATTAGCCCTCATTGAAGAATATATTATCTCTGCTAAAAGCCAACTCTTTTAGAGTTTTATATTAATAGTATATTACTTCAATCACAGTGGCGCCATAATAAATAAAAAGAGGACATAACAGGAGAGAATAAAACCTGATTTAAGCCAAAACTATTCTGAAGTTATTTCTATGAGCAATATTTTATAAATCATTATAAAATATTCATTATTTAAAGAGTCACTTTCATTTATGGGTCAGGCTGATTGGATACTAATAAGCAATTAATTTCTCATAATTTGGTTCATTAATCCACAAACTGACAGTGATATTTTTAGAATGACATTGTCTTAAATATAGATCCATAATGCTCATTTGAAAGGGAGAATGGAAGGAGGGAAGACAGGGAAGAAGGGAAGGACAGAAGGAGGAAGGGAGGGATGCAGGCAGGGTAAGAACAAGGGAAGGAGAGAAAGGAGAGAGAAATAGAAGTTCATACTCCAGAATGTATCTTAGGGGACTCCTTTTGCTTTCCTAGGCTAATTCTGTTCACTACAGTTTTGTCTTAAATTTGTATGTTTATCATCTTCTGAAGAAGATTTGGATGATTAGCTATAGACTTAAATTCTATATGTGCTTTTTCTCTACCTCAATTAACCCAGAACCCCACCACAGAAAATCAACAATTGAATATTGATAATTGTTATAATATGAAACAGTATGTGTCACAGTCTTGTTTAGTCTTAGTATAGTCTTGCTAATCTATATATTTCAAAACTGACTGAAAGCAATTCAGATAACTATTTGAAGCCCAGATAGTACCAGACTTTTTTAAAAACAAAGGTTTACTAAGGTTTTACTCCCATACAGCCTTAGTCTCATTTCATGACATAATTTTGTAGAGAAAAACTTAGCTATTGTTTACCTATGTCAACCTATAAAGTTTGGGGAAATTTGAATGCAGACAAAGATCAGTGATTATACAATAGAAACAATTTTAATTGCAACCAAGCCAGTGCAGAGGCTCACACCTATAATCCCAGCATTTTGGGAGGCCAAGACAGGTGGATCACCTGAGGTCAGGAGTCCCAGACCAGCCTTGACTACATGGCAAACCCTGTCTCTACTAAAAATACAAAAATTACCTGAGGGGGTGGTGCACTCCTGTAACCCCAGCTACTCGGGAGGCTGAGGCAGGAGAATAGCTTGAAGTCTGGAGGTAGAGGCTGCAGTGAGCTGAGATGGCCCCATTGCAAGCTAGCCTGGGAGACAGAGGAAGACTCCATCAAAAAAAAAAAAATTAATTGCAGCTAAAAGTAAATATATGTAGTTTTACAGACACACAATGGCTATAAACATGAAATAATTACTCTTTTAATTATCTTCCAAGATGTATAAAAACAGAAAACAAAAACAAGACTGTGTTGCTTAAACATTTTCCAGAAACTAAATACAGGAAAAAAAAATACATTAATTGGAAATATGAGCTAATGTTCACAAAACTGAGAAACTTGGACTGCTTAGGACTTTTGTATCTTTCATCACTAGCAGCATGATTCCTTATCTCATAAACTTTCCCACCTGCAAATGATGTATGCCTCATGGTCTGTCTTTTCCTATCACTTCCCTCCTACCTAGGTACTTAGCACCACTTCAAATACCAATTCACTGTGTCCTTGAAGAATTTCTCCTACTTGTCTTGCTTATAAAAAGTCATTATGGAACACTTTGGAATAATCCCAAGTTTTAGACATAATGAGAGAGAACAGGTGCACAGAGAATGAGAAGAATTCATTATGCACATTATTGGATTTTTTTTGATAGGATGAGTCTAATTGGTTAGATCCATCAAAATAAAGCCCAGTATCATATTAGAGGATTTATCTTCACATATTTTAAAAGGTTACAAAAAAAAGAGTGTGGATGAGTGAGTTGTGCAAAAGTCCAGCAGTGTAATGTCTGCAAAGTGTTACCTCTGTATTTAATAATTGGTCTTGTGACTTTGGAATGTGACAATATTTCTGTCTCTATGTCTTTTAATGTGCTTGGTAAAAAGAAGGAATATGTAGTGAATTAAAATGGGCTAACAACACAAATTCAAAATGTAAGTTTTAATCAAAGTAACATGATTAAATAAATAATGATTAAGCACTTTTTTTCCAATGTGGAAGTATACGTCTCTAAATTATATATATATATGGGAAACCTGAGGAATTTCTATGTTTCTTTTATAATCACAAATATTGTGTTAATATATACCATTGAAATACAAACTTTTCAATACAATAGATCAGAAGTAATGTAAAAGTATTTTTGGCCATTTGTAACTCAGTTATTTATTTATTTATGAAATAACCTAAAAGTATAAAAGCATTTCATGAATAAAAAGTTAGATATGCAGAGCTATTCAAATTACTAAAATATTTAGAATTCATTATGCTCTCCTTTGAAGATAAATACATAATTTTATATTAAAATTGCTTTGGACTACCTAAAGATTATGTTTCCATGCAGAAAATTTCCTGTGTTAGAAAAATTAATGTTAATGAGTTTATTTTGAAAATGCTCAAATATTTAAATATTTAGTAGACTTTTGGATATAATGTTCAGAAAAAAAGAATAATTAATAGTGACCTCCTTGAATACATAGGTTTATGCATTAATTGTTTTGATTATTTATTATTGTAATATTTTTGTTCTCTCATCCATAAAGCCTAAGCAAAAATACAAACCTTTTTACTTTTAAATAGTGCTTTATATATATACACACACCAAAAAAATAAATAAATAAAATAACAGAAAGAAACTTAGAATGTGAAAGCTAGATATACATGAAGGAGCACAGTGGCAAAGTCCAGGCATTTGTAGATATCAACTGATTCAGATCCTGGCTCTGCACATATTAGTTGTATGATCTTGGGCCTCTAGCAAAAGCTATGTAGACTTCAGTTTGTTTTTCCAGTGTAAAAACATTGGAGAAAAAATGTATTACTGATAATGCTTTCCTCATGGGGATTATTGTAAGTCTTAAATGATATAATCCATAAATGTGAAACACAGTACCTGGGACACAGTAATCATTTAATAAATATTATTATTATTAACCATTACATTTTACATACTCTCTTCATATCATTTTCCAATAACTATTTTCCAAATAAATAGCATTTTTTATTTGTATACATACAAATATTGGGCACCATGAAAATTAAACTACTTTCTCAATTAAAGTAATATAAAGTTCTAGTTCTATAAGTGAACCCATAGTTTCAGATTGAAATAATTAAGAAATTTTCTAATTACCATTACTTCATTCATCCATCCATTCATCTGCTCATTCATTTAAAAATATTTTTGAGCAAATAACCTTCATTCTGGATACTCTGACATGCTCTAGGAATGAAATGGACACAATCTCTGCTTAGAAGCAATGACAGGTAAGAAGGAAGGAAGGCAATAAAACCATAATGTAAATGGGAAGCAAATGACAGGGAAAAAATGAAAAAAGGTCTTACCAGGGCTAAACAAATCTAAGGCATTAAAAAAATCAATCCCAGAAATATAAATTAAGTTGAGATTTGATGGAGTTTATCATTAGAAGTAGTACTATTAAGCTGGGCACGGTGGCCCATACCTGTAGTCCCAGCTACTCGGGAGGCTGAGACAGGAGATTCACTTGAAACCGGGAGGTGGAGGTTGCAGTGAGCTGAGATTGTGCCATTGCACTCTAGTCTGGGTGACAACAGTGAAACCTCGCCTCAAAATAAATAAGTAAATAAGTAATGGCATGCTACTGGGAAGTAAAGGATCAGATAACAAACAGTTGCAGTTTCACTGTGTATTGCATTGTTTTACAGGCGTATCTCAGGCTGTGCAATTTATAAAGAAAAGAGGATTACTTTGGCTCGCGGTTCCGCACACTGTACAAGAAACACAGCACCAGCATCTACTTCTGGGGAGGACCTCAGGAAGCTTAAAATGATGGCAGACAGTGGAATGGGGAAAGGCATGTCATGTGGCAGGAGAAGGAGCTGAGAGAGAAGAAGGAGGTCCCAAACTTTTTAACAACCGGATCTCACATGCTTATCTCCAGAGAGCACAAAGCCATTCATAAGGGATCTGTCCCCAAGGCACAAACATCTCCTACTAAGCCCCACCTCCAATATTGGGAATCATATATCAACATGAAATTTGTAGTGTACAAACATCCTAACTATATAACTTGTTAATTTATAAGACAATGTCTCTGATTGCATGGGTGGGGAGTGGTATGCACTAAGGCAATAGTTCTCATCTGAAGACGATTTGGTCCCATGTCTGAAAACATTTGTCACAACACGGGGTGGCAGTCTGCCACTGGCATTTAGTGGGTAGAGGCCAAAGGGTTACTGCTAAACAGTGTAAAGTGAACACATAAAAAAATGCCAATAGCATCAAGGTAGAGAACTTACACAGTAAAGGCACAGGTGGGGAAAATGGCCTTCTAAAAGAGGAGGAGCTATTGTCCCAGGTCAGAGAAGGTGAGATGCTGCATCATTTGAAGATGAAAGAATTGTTGAGGACATCTAATGACATTAATGGTAAAGGACTGTAAAATAGAGATAACAGCAAATAGCTTCAATAGCTTCTAAAGAGTATAGATGTAGAAGGTTAAGGAAGCATGTGAAAATTAGCAGGTGGTCCTGTATGCCACTTAGGATTGTTAATCTGATGTTTACTGGCAGTGAACTTAAAGTTTTATGTATATATCTCTCTATATAAATTTAAAACTATTTAGCAATCCTGATGCATGAGTTTGAAGGTTGTTAGATGGGGTTAAGATGGAATATTTTTGAAGGAATGAAATAGAATCTTAAAAGAATGAGGGCAGGATAATCATATTGTAAAAGCTAAGCCATGAAGAATTAAGATGAGGGAATAGCTGAAAGTTGGAAAGTCAATACTCTGGATATTATTGAACTAGTATATTGGGATTAATTGATATTGCTATTATTTAAATGTTATTAGCTTATTGATAACCACTCTTAGATTGCTATGACATAAATCCACACAGAGATTTAAAAGTAAATAATTTATTAATTATTTGATTCATTTTGTACATTCAACTATTATTTTCTCACTCAGGGAAAATGCAGAATTATATAATTTAATAATACTAAATTTAATGATATTTAATAATTTAATATATTTAATTTAATAATACTGAAATAAATGAAATCAACTTTAGAAAACATACTATATTTTTTAACATACACATCTACAAAAATCATCCAAATGCATTTTGAGTATTCATATTACATAATTTATGCTTATCAAAAGAAGTTAAATAATGGAAAGAGAAGAATGAAACTCCATTTTTACCTAAAATACAAAAATTAACTGCGCACGGCGTTGTACACCTATGGACCTAGCTACTCGGGAGGCTGAGATGGGAGGCCAACTTGAGCCTGAGACGTGGAAGTTGCAGTGAGCTGAGATGGCACCACTGCACTCCAGGCTGGGTGACAAAGTTAGGTACCATCAAAAAGAAAAAACAAAAAAACCCTCCAACTTTATTAATATTAAATAAGTAACATGCATATTTAATTGAAACCATTTGATTTTAAAATTTAGATTAAGCCAATGGCAGGTAGTGAAAAATAAATGTATTTAAATAAATATTATAAAATATGAGATTTGGCAGTTAATCTGATGCTAGTGTTAGCCGGTGGTGACATAAATGAATTCTCCTTAGAGAAAAAGTACATTCTTAACTATCATTTATCCTTAGAGTTCCATTATATTATGAGAATTAAGAATAATACTGTATGGAAAAAGAAAATGGCTGTTACATAATTGTTAATCTTCAGAAATAGCATCTCTATTTGGAATTATTAAGTAATATAAATTCAAATAAACATTTAAAATTATGATATACATTTTCAAAAAAAATGTTCAATATACAATAAAAACATTTTCCCCTTTTCAGTTAATTAAGTTTGTAGCCAAAGTGAATGCACATTTTTTCCTGTAACAGAATAAAATAAAAAGACTAAGACAATGCACAGAATATCATACAATCGACTAGTACAAGAATTATCTCTAGCTAAGCAGGATTAACTATGCATGAGAGGTATAACAGCAAAACCATTGTGTTGCTCATTTGTGCATTTAAAATACATAGAAGCCTTCTACATGCAAAGTATTGTCAGAGTTACTACTTATACGTTGGCATATGTATGGTCCTTATTTTAATCAATTTTATGTATTTCTTAGTCCAAAAAAAAATGAAGATAATTTAAGCTGGTATGTGAACAGCTTTAGTTTATATTTTAAAAATTATGTTAGCTCTAATATGGTTGAATTGTGTGTGTGTGTGTGTGGTGTGTGTGTTCCTAGAAGTTAGATTTAAGATGGTTACGATAAGCTAGAAATGATAGTGTCTTGTATGCTCGTAGTGGCAGTAGCAATGGAAGGAAGTACAAGGATTGCAAAGACATTTTTGAAGAGCTGTCCGTAGAATTATAAGATTCAAGGATAATGAGGAACCAGGGATGAGTTCTAGGTTTCAAGTTTGAGCACATGGTGTGTGGTTGTGCATTAATTAGATAGGAAGCTAAAAGGAAACAGGGACATATTTCGGCGATGAGGACAACTGTCATTTTAGTTTCGAAATACTGTGTGCTTATTCGTAGTGACAAAGGAATGGGTTGAAGGACTTGGAGGAGGCGGTGGCATCTTACGGGAGAGGAACTCCGGAGGTGCAAGGGCTGGACGCTCAGAAACTCAGTGGTTTGTGACTGAGTTTTAGCCATTATGCTTCCAGGGGCAAACTGTTAATTTTTAAGGACCCACCAAACCAAATTCATCAAGCCTCCCAAGGCTACCCAAGGTAAGTTTGTTAGGGATAGGAAAAGCTAGCTACCCTTAAGCACTTAATCCGGTTGGAACTAACTGTGAGTTGTGCTGTGAGAAAAGTTTTTAAAGAGTCTGCTGAAAAAAAATACAAAAAAAAAAACCAACTTTTTTTTTCCCCCCAAAACTGTAGAGAGCCAGAGTATAGGTCTTTGAACCCTTGTGCAGCGCGGGACGCAGCACACGCCAGACGAAACACTGAAATCTGCATTTACGGCAAAGTAAATAGTAAAACTTTGATGTCAGACTTGCCGTGTTGGCTACTCTCCAGCAAGTTCAGGCTTCAGTAGTCAGTTCAGAATGCACTTTTACAAGAATTACCTTGCAAATTCAAAAGAACACAAATACTTTAAAGGGGTTTCTCGAGAATATTTTTACTCGTATCCGCGTTTGTTTCCACTTCTAAGTCGTATGAACCTCTCATAAAACAACTGGCTTTTATGAATACACTGGTAAGTACAGCCCATTCCTGTTCTTGCCACAGCAAAAATTCAGTTGCTCAAGGCTCCTGCTGGCTGTATCAAAGACTGAACATCCATTTTAAATTCCCTTACATCTTTATTCATTAAATTATATTTTCTTATCTCAAAGATTTCTCCCAGGGAGCCTTTCTTGTCTGTTTGGGCAAAAGTGAACAATCATATAGCTTTCAAAGACCACTATCCTTCATCTTTCTAAATTTTACCAGAATAAAAATTTATTCGACAATAGAACCTGCTTCTGCAAAGCAAGATTTCACAATGCTGTTAAGTGTACCCTTGAAAGTAAAGGAACTCCCCAAATTACAACTAAATGATCGAACAGAAAGACAATATAACAAAATATGACAATAATATTTTTTCTTCAATGCAGTTTTACACAGTGAAACAACTGGTAGAACCATGATATGAATTTCTATGAAGATTCCTAGCCAGATTCCACTATTAATATGAAGTAGAAAAAAATAAACTGAAATTATTCATATTATCTTCTTTAATAAAATGGTAATTCATTAAAAAACCCTCATGCATATTATATGCTTTCCAAATATGTTCTTCAGTTTAGCTGTGAGATTGTCCATTTTCCAGATAAAAGCTACAGATTCTGATGTTAAACCTGGCCATGTCCCTAAAAACACTATTGGCTTTATAGTTCAGAGTAACTCCAGGCAAACTAAATTGCTTGGCATGTTACAAATAATATTGCTTTTATATGCTCGATATGCTCGATTTAATATTGAGTCTGCCTACTAAGTGGGAAGACATAAAGGAAATCCTATGAAAAACTTATATGAATGAGAGTATTTTTATTTCTACTTTGCAAAATTGCCTTAGATTATAAGGATTTCTGTGATTTGTGGCAGTCAGCATACCTAAGGATTTGACCAGTATTAGGGATAATAATGAGGACTTACTTTCAGTTAATAAATACTTGGGTATTCAAATGCCTGAGGCGGAATGACACCAATCTGACAAATGTGATATTTTAGTATAGACAGAAAAGAAAACCTACTCTAAATTATGTACTATATATCTATTTTTGTTTTGAAATTAAATCCCATTTTAAACAAAAAAAAGATCACTCTAATTTGAAAATGTTATATTGAATCATTAAAAATCTGTCTATATACTTATGAGTGAGACAGAGTCTCAGATGTCTATGTGATTTTTTTGTAGATAACAAATTACTTGGAGAAGATTATTTAAATTAATTCAGGCAACACATCTTGGTTATGTACACTATTTGATTTATCAGATAATTGTGAATAGTTATATTGTGCTATAACTGATGTTAGACCTACAAGGTTAAGGTAATATTCATGTCAAATAAAATACTCTTGAACTAAGTATAGTATAATGATATGAAAGATGACTTGGCAAGTTTTAGACATAGTAGGTTTTATTCGGCAAAGGAATATTCCTAAGAATTTTTTTCCCACTCTCAATAGCTCTACCAAGTCTGCTCATTTCAATTCTGAGAGTTTCTAAGTTGAGTTTTAAAAAAAGACCTACTTGACAGCTGTTGCTATTACTCTGTCAAATAACTCACCCATTGTCTAGCTCTCAGTGGGGGTCATGTGGGAGGTCCCATAGTTTCTTTCCAGCTGTTACTTAGTCTTGGATAATGTTTTTGGTTCTGTCCAATTCCCAGTATGCAGTCTGCTCTTGACTGCCTCAATCAAACTCCATTTAAGCAAAATGAATTAAAAGTTGGTGTAAACAAAGTTTAGGAAAAATAATTAAGCACTCTTTCTGAACTGGCTCATGACTTGGAAGTTTCATCTTGAATAAACCTGCCACCTTGCAGGATAAAATACCACAGGCAGATTTGCAGTAGCCTGATTCTACCTTTTGCTTTTCTGAGAAAACTCTTAAAAGAATTAGAAGAGCTTCTACAGAAATATCTGGAGCTTAAGAGTTGGCAGCATCTGTTCGGTATGATAACAGTAGCAGTCTTCTTGGCGGCAGTCTAAACCCTAAAATCCCCAAATATACCCAAGACTGAGAATCAGAGAAAAAAGATTGCATTAAACCATCGTTTTCAACCCTTCGGAAGGCAATCACATCTGAAAAAGAGCTGTACTCAACTCTCCCTCCTCTGTCTGTCTCTTTCTCCCTCTTTCTCTCTCACACACACACCCCACATAAAACTTGCACACACACAGTAGAGGGAAAATGAGCTGGTATAGGACAGTCAAATGCGAAGTGAAAATGGAAAGAATGGAGTGTGTTTTTGGAAACTGACTAAAGGAAATCCAGTGGTTATTTACTGAATTAATCAATGAAATGATTTTCAGATATTCAAACTGTCATTGGATGAGCAATATGCTTATAAATATATTTTGCATTGGAAGCTTAATTTTCAGCAACTTTTCCCTATTCCTATATTAGTGTACTTCATTTGTGTTCTCCCTTACCTGTGCTGCTAATTAAACAGCCACATGGGCTGAGTTTTAATCTCAGCTGTGTTCGTTATTTACTGCCTCATTCTCTCAAATATAAAATGAAGATAATGAAACCAGCCATCTCCTAGGTTAATATAATGTTAAGCATATAGTAAAGACATATAAGTGCTTTTTATTATTATTCCACATTCATTTTTACTAGAAATTTCTGTTGTTCACTGATATCTTAGATGGAAACATCAGCAAATGAGCTGCAACCGATAAAGTACAGACACATCCTGTTGTTTCCCTCTAAAATGATGCTTTAGTTCAAATAAATTAATTGACCTATGAAAATGGAGACATTTAAATTTTCCCCCCAAAATTAATGTTTTCTGTATGTTACACATACATAAGCATTGACAAAAAACAAGGCTTTATATCCTCTTTTTTTTTTTATTAGAGCATCGATGAGTGACATCCTAGTGATTGTATTTATTTTTTAAAGTAAAATAGGGAAGCATCTTACAAATTATCAAACTCTAAGTACTGAAGTCATTGATTTCAAAGAGTAAAAATGTCTTCTGAACATAAGAGATTAAAAATTACTCTATGGCCAACATACATAGAAATTAAAAAAATAATTTACTGTTCATGACTTTGGGCTATTTTAAGCCTTTTTTAAAAAATTTTTTCATTGTTCAATATATTGGATGATTTAGAAACTGTAGGATGGCTCAGGAAAGGCTGGGTTCCCAATAAGGGGGCTGACTGTATTTAATCAATATTTTAGTTATTCACAGTCAACTATATTTTTCAATTTCCTTGGTTAGACCAAAAATTCACATAGAAAGACTATGAAATATCTAGGAATAAGGAAATAGACATAGCAAAATTATATTTCAATAAGTAGTTTCTAAAATGAAGGATATAAAGAACATATATACATTGAAAAAAAATCCCCACATTAAAGTGGACTCTGTTGGTTATCTTTGTCTACTTTGTTTACATGGGATGTGATTTAGGATTTGAAATGTGAGGAGAGCATAATGACCATAATTTATATTATTGTTACTAGTACTAAAAGAGTAATATGTATTATTGATATGACTGGTTGGGACTAAAGCCAGCTGTCCTATCCTAAGGGCTCAGGTAGAAGTGTTCCTTCTCTTTGCTTTTAGGTCGGCATGGGGGAGCATATGACAGCAGAAGAAATTACTGGTCTCCAGGGTCTGCACAAATTTCTGCAGAGGGCTAGGTGGGTAGTCTGCCCATTCCTGGGCTTCTAGGCTGCTGTTGCTTTGTCTCCAAAGAGACTATTTCCTGACAGTTCCATTTAGGCTTCATATTCTTTGTTTTTTCCCTTAAGTTCACAGAAGTTTGAGTTGATATGTTCCATTTGTAAGCAAAATACCTGCATGTTGGGAAAGAACACAGAGTAGCTTCAACACTTTCAGCCAGCGAGGCTTGTGATAAAGCCTTACTGATAGCATGACTAAATATCTCAGAGTGCCTGTTGGAAAATGTTGTAGATCAAATAATACCTATTGGTTGTATTTTTGAGGGCCCTTCATTCCTCAAGTGTGAATTAAAAATTGCATGCTAATGCTACCTGCTGGTTTCTAATACCTTAGCCACTGTAATGTGTTAGCTTTCCCATAAAATATCCTTTCTTCCAAGAAATATTCCATCAAGGAGTGTCTATCTTCCATGAGTTCCAAGGTACCTTTGCTTCTTTGTGTTGGGAACTGGATAGCTCCAAACTTAACCTTTTTCCTCCGTTCTATAATCTTCACTGGCCTTATAATATAGACCAAACTGTAATAAGGATGCTCTGTCATAAACTACAGTTTACATCTAGGAAACTTGGTTCCCTCACCAGTTTGTGCCTTTTATTTATATAACTGTCTCAAATTCTCCATGGAAATAGAATTATCAGGTAATTTTTTAGCCTAGAAACTGAGTAGATATGCTAAAGTTCACTGAAGTCTTTCTGTGTGGCAAAAACAGAGGCAAGTTAAGAGAAAGTACAAGGTAATGTTTACATATGTAAACATATAGTACTTCTCCCTTATCAGTCATTTCGCTTGTTATGGTTTTAGTTATCCCAGGTCAACCTTGGTTAAAAAGTAGGTGAGTAAGGAATTATACAATAGGATATTTTTAAAGGGAGAGAGAGAAGGAGAAATAATATCCATGTAAATTTTATTATAGTATTTTGTTACAATTGTTTTATTATAAGCTACTGCTCTTAATCTCTTTCTGTACCTAATTTATACATTAAATTTTACCATAGGTATGCATGTATAGGGAAAAGCATAGTATATATAAGGTTTAGACATCTACTAGGAGTGCTTTTTAAGAAATTTATTTTATTTTAAGTTCTGGGATACATATGCAGAATGTGCAAGTTTGTTACATAGGTAAACATATGCCATGGTGGTTTGCTGCACCTGTCAACCCATCACCTATGTATTAAGCACCAAATCCATTACCTATTTATTCCCTGGCCCTGCAACAGGCCCTGGCATGTGTTGTTCCCCTCCCTGTTTCCATGTGTTCTCATGGTTCAACTCCCAGTTATGGGTGAGAACACGTGGTGTTTGTTTTTCTATTTCTATGTTACTTTGCTAAGGGTAATGGCTTCCCACTCCATTCATGTCCCTGCAAAGGACACGATCTTGGTCATTCTTATGGCTACATAGTATTCATGGTGTATGTGTACCACACTGTCTTTATCCAGTCTATCATTGATGGGCATTTGGCTTGATTCCATGTCTTTGCTATTGTGAATAGTGCTGCAATAAACATACATGTGCATGCATCTTAATAATAGAATGATTTATACTCTTTTGGGTATATACCCTGTAATGGGATTGCTGGATCAAATGGTATTTCTGGTTCTAGAACCTTGAGGAATCACAACACTGTCTTCCACAGTGGTTGAACTAATTTACATTCCCACCAAGAGTGTAAAAACATTCCTATTTCTCCATCCCCTCACCAGCATCTGTTGTTTCTTGACTTCCTAATAATCACCATTCTGACTGGTATGAGATTGTATCTCATTGTGATTTTAATTCACATTTCTCTAATTATCATTGATGTTGAGCTTTTCTTGACATGTTTGTTGGCCGCATAAATGTCTTCTTTTGGTAACTGTCTGTTCATTTTCTTTGCCCACGTTTTGATGGGGTTGTATGTTTTTTATGTAAATTTGTTTACACTCCTTGTAGATTCTGAATATTAGATCTTTGTCAGATGGACAGATCGCAAAAATTTTCTCCCATTCTGCAGGTTGCCTGTTTGGCCTAACAATAGTTTCTTTTGCTATGCAGAAGCTCTTTAATTTAGTTAGATCCCATTTGACAGTTTTTGCTTTGGCTGTAATTGCTTTTGGTGATTTCATCATAAAATCTTTTCCCATGCCTATGGTATTGCCTAGATTTCCTTCTAGGGTTTTTATAGTTTTGGGTTTTACATTTAGGCCTTTAATCCATTTGAGCTAACTTTTATATAAGCTGTAAGGAAGGGTCTAGTTTCAAATTAGAATTCAGGATTAAGAAACTCACTGAAAACTGCACAACTACATGGAAACTGAACAACCTGTTCCTGAATGACTACTGAGTAAATAACAAAATTAGGGCAGAAATAAATCAGTTCTTTGAAACCAATGAGAATAAAGACACAATGTGCCAGACTCCCTGGGACACAGCTAAAGTAGCATTTAGAGGGAAATTAATAGCAGTAAATGCCCACAGGAGAAAGCAGGAAAGATCTAAAATCAACATTGTCACATCACAATTAAAAGAAATAGAGAAGAAAGAGCAAACAAATTCAAAAGCTAGCAGAAAGCAAGAAATAACTAAGATCAGAGCAGAACTAAAGGAGACAGAGATACACTGCTAGCCAGACTAATAAAGAAGAAAAGAAGGAAGAATCAAAGAGGCACAATAAAAAATGATAAAGAGGATATCACCACTGATCCCACAGAAATACAAATTATCATCAGAGATTACTATAAACACCTCTACTCAAACTAGAAAATATAGAAGAAATGGATAAATTCCTGGACATATACACCTGGACCATAAAAACCCTAGATTTCCTTTTAGGGGTTTTTATGGTTTTGGGTTTTACATTTAAGCCTTTAATCCATTTGAACTAATTTTTATATAAGCTGTTAGGAAGGATCCAGTTTCAAATTAGAACTCAAGATTAAGAACCTCGCTGAAGACTAAACCAAGAAGAATTCAAATCCCTGAATAGATCAATAACAAGTTCTTTAATTGAGGTAGTAATTCATAGCCTACAAATCAAAAAAATCCCAGGACTAAACAGATTCACAGCAGAATTCTCCCAGAGGTACAAAGAGGAGCTGGTACCATTCCTTCTTACACTATTACAAAGAACAGAAAAAGAGGGAATTATCCCTAACTCATTTTATGAGGCCAGCATCATCCTGATACCAAAACCTGGCATAGACATGACAAAGAAAATTTCAGGCCGATATCCTTGATGAACAGCAATGCAAAAATCCTTGATAAAATATCGGCAAACTGAATGCAGCAGCACATCAAAAAGCTTATCCACCACGATCAAGTTGCCTTCATCTCTGGAATGCAAGGATGGTTCAACATACACAAATCAATAAATATAATCCATCACCTAAACAGAATCAGTGACAAAAACCACACTGTTTTCTCAATAGATGCAGAAAAAGCTTGAGATAAAATTCAACAATGCTTTATGCTAAAAACCATCAATTAACTCAGTATTGATGGAACATACCTCAAAATAATAAGAGCTATTTATGACAAATGCACAGCCAATATCATAATAAATGAGCAAAAACTGGAAGCATTTCCTTTGAAAACTGGCACAAGACAAGAATGCCCTCTCTCAGCACTCCTATTCAACATAATATTGGAAGTTCTGTCCAGGGCAATTAGGCAAGAGAAAAAGTAAGTGGTATTCAAATAGGAAAAGAGGAAGCCAAATTGTCTCGGTTTGCAGATAATGTGATGGTATATTTTGAAAACCCTATCATCTCAGCCCAAAATCTCATTAATCTGATAAGCAACTTCAGTAAAATCTCAGAATACAAAATCAATGTGCAAAAATTAAGCATTTCTATACATTAGTAACAGACAGAGACAAATCATAAGTCAACTCCCATTCACAATTGCTACAAAGAGAATAAAATACCTAGGAATACAACTTACCAGGAACGTGAAGGACCCCTTCAAGGAGAACTATAAACCAATGCTAAAGGAAATAAGAGAGGACACAAACAGATGGAAAAACATTCCATGCTCATTGACAGGAAGAATCAATATCCTGAAAATGGCCGTACTGCCAAAGTAGTTTATAGATTCAGTATTATCCTCATCAAGCTACCATTGACTTTCTTCACAGAATTAGAAAAAGTACTTTAAATTTGATATGGAACCAAAAAAGAGCCCATGTAGCCAATATAATCCTAAGCAAAAAGAATAATGCTGGAGGCAACTATAGCACAAGGCTACAGTAACCAAAACAGCATGGTACTGGTACCAAAATAGATATATAGTCCAATGAAACAGTACAGAGGCCTCAGAAATAATGCCACACGTCTATTTGACAAACCTGGCAAAAACAAGCAATGGGGAAGGATTCCCAGTTTACTAAATGGTGTTGGGAAAACTGGCTAGCCGTATGCAACAAACTGAAACTGGACCTCTTTCTTACACTTTATACAAAAATTAACTCAAGATGAATTAAAGACTTAAACATAAGACCTAAAACCATAAAAACTCTAGAAGAAAACCATGGCAATACCATTCAGGACATAGGCATGGGCAAAGACTTCATGACTAAAACACCAAAAACAATGCAACAAAAGCCAAAATAGACAAATGGGATCTAATTAAACTGAAGAGCTTCTGCACAGCAAAAGAAACTATCATCAGAGTGAATAGGAAACCTACAGAATGGGAGATGATTTTTGCTATATATCCATCTGACAAAGGACTAATAAACAGAATCTACAAGAAACTTAAACAAATTTACAAATAAAAAAAAAGCTATCAAGAAGTGGGCAAAGGATTTGAACAGACACTTCTCAACAGAAGACATTTATGTGGCCAACAAACATACAAAAACAAGCTCAACATCAATGATCATTAGAGAAATGCAAATCAAAACCACAGAGAGATACCATGGCATGTCAGTTAGAATGGCAGTCATTAAAATGTCAGAAAACAACAAATGCTGGAGAGGATATGGAGAAATAGGTACACTTTCATACTGTTGGTGGGAATGTAAATTAGTTCAACCATTGTGGAAGACAGAGTGGTGATTCCTCAAGGATCTAGAACCAGAAATACAATTATAACTAGCAATCCCATTACTGGGTATAAACCCAAAGGATTATAAATCATTCCAATATAAAGACACATGAACATGTATGTTTATTGCAGCACTGTACACAATAGCAAAGACTTGGAACCAACCCAAATGCCCATCAGTCATAGACTGGATAAAGAAAATATGACACATATACACCATGGAGTACTACGCAGCCCTAAGAAAGGTGAGTTTATGTTTTTTGCAGGGACATGGATGAAGCTGGAAACCACCATCTCAGCAAACTAAAGCAAGAACAGAAAACCAAATGCCACATGTTCTCACTTATAAGTGGGAGTCGAACAATGAGAACACATGGACACAGGGAGGGGAACATCACACACAGGGACTTGTTGGTGGTTAGGAGGCTGGGGGAGGGATGGCATTAAGAGAAATATCTAAAGTAGGTGATGAGTTGATGAGGTGTAGCAAACCACCATGGCACATGCATACCTATGTAACAAACCTGCATATTCTGCACATGTATCCCAGAACTTAGAGTATATTTTAAAAAAAATTGTACAGTAGATATTATATAGTTAACAAAGTATAAAGTTCATACATCTGCATTTTTATGCTTCATATTCTAAAATATAATAACCTTCTGCAAAATTATTTTCTGGAAAAAAAACTGTCTACGTTGATGAACATTTAAGCAAATGCTTGTTTCTTACAGTGGCTTATTTTTATACCTTCACGTCCCTGTCCTAGGCCTCCTCTGCCTATTTCTCTTTATTTTTTCATTCTGCTCAGGGTGAGGAAAAAAACAATTGTTATTCTTTAAAAAAAAATGCTGAATTGTATAGTTTTCGGAATGGGTTTTTAAATATATTGTAGATGATGCATCATAAATGTGTTTAAAACACTACTGGTTCAGGAAAGTTATGTAGCACCAAATTTATCCTGGCACCTATAATACATTTTTGATGTACCAAATGTTGTTTTGAAGACTCATCTTATCTCTTGCATGAAGCATTTCCATTTTTCCCTGAGAGTTTGAAGAAGAGAAAGTGAAGTCACTAAACAGTTTTCCTGGGGTTGAATTTACTTCCTTACAAAAATAAGCGTAATTATTGCTCGAATACAAAATGTACTGAAGTAACAAGAAGATGCATACAGATACTCTAGTTTATGAAATAGAAAATACTCAAAGTCTTATTGTTAAGATTCCATAATTAGAAATCTCTAAACTAAATAGACAAGGATTATTTATTCATGCAAGAATTTGTCCATCATTTAAATATTATGATGGCCATAGAGCACAAAACTATATTCAAACTAGCAAATGAAGTTTGACATTATGTCTGGAAAAGACTGAGAAAAAGAAGACTGAAGATGGAAATCTTAAGGTTGATTTTTAAAAAGCATATGCCTACTTGTTTTAGGAAAATTTTCTGATAAATGTTGGTAAAAAGAATTAATATCATACATACTATCTGTACATATATACAAGCATGTATAATGGAGAAAGTATGAAGTATTAAGGTGATTTTTTCCATTCTTACAACAGACAAACCAGATCCTTCTAAAGCCATTCAAATAGCATAGCTACAGTAAGAATCAAGGGCAAAAACTACTCCATGAAGTAGGTAGAAATAATATAAGGAAACTCCCACCTAATTCAAAAAAAAAAATTAAAAAAAAAATAGTTTCTGTCTAAGAGACTGGAACACAGAAAGGAAAAGTTAAAGAATAAAGTAGCCAAACATGAGAGCTCTGATTCCCTATCAGACACACACACACACACACACACACACACACACACACGACTGGAAGATTATACAAGAGATTGAAGGTATAATTACTAAAAGATATTTACTAGTTGCCCTTTTAGCAAGAGTCCATTGCCATGGATAACTTCTCCAAAATAAGTAGCAAGTGACTAGTTACAGAAGGAGCCTGATATTGCTCACAAGCCTCCTGCAGTTATAATGTGCTGTAACGTCTACAAATTACAGATGTTTTGTGACCAACACAAAACTCATCTGTGAGTCATTGCCTGGGGGGCTTACTTGGACAAGGGCTGAGAGAATTACCAGTAGCTTGAACAGCTTAAGGTAGGGACTAATTTCAGAATGAAGCTCTGACTCTGAAGAATTTGCCTTACTAGGTAGGACTGAACCAACAAATCTGTGCTCTAACTCAGCAGTGCCAAACCTTTTTGGTATTTGAAGACAATTTTTCCATGTACATGGTGAAGGGGATGGTTTCGGGATGATCAAGGTGCATTATAGTTTGTGTACTTTATTTCTATTATTATTACACTGTAATATACAATGAAATAATTATACAACTTACAATGCTGTAGAATCAGTGGGAGCCCTGAGCTTGTTTTCCTGCAACTAAACAGTTCCCATCTGGGGTGATGGGAGACAATTATACCCAAAATGGTGTTGCTTACGTCCAGTCTATTTTGCATTTTATGTTGGTTGTGGTTATTGCAGAAAACCCTGATTCACAATGATAAAATGTTGGAATTGGAAGCAGGTTTTTTTGTGATTTTGCGGCAATCTCAGGATATTCTACCCTGACTTTAATCCAGAATGTATGGAGATCTGAAGTTGTCTCAAACATACTTTTAAGGCCACTGTCATGTGTGATCTCAAGCAGTTGGCCCTCTTCTAGCATGGACAAAGTCGATTCACCAGGCTTATTCACATATGAGTCACAGATCCATTCTTTCCCAGTTTGGGGGTCTTTTGTGGTTAGGAAGCAATGCTCAAAGTCTTTTCAAAGTTAACATAGGTGACTCTGCACCAGCTGGGAGAAAGAAGGCCCAGGCTCAGTGTCTTTCAAAATCTCTCCTAATGTTTGAAACGTCAAAAATCCCAATATTCATTCATCACTCCCATAATTCCAATTTGGCTTTGTATGTAGCCACTTTATCTGCCAACTTGAACACAGTCCTTGTTCTTCCCTGAAGTGACAGATTGAGTTCCCTGAGCAGGTTGAATATGTCAAACAGGTAAGCAATTTGTGCAACCCATTCTGTGTCACTGAAATGTGCTACCAGTGGTGATTGTTTTTTTAAAAGAAATCTTGGAGTGGCTCTCATAACTCAAAAAATCTGGCCAGTGATCTACCTTTAGAAAGCCTGCCTATAATCCCATCACTTTGGGAGACCAAAGCGGGTAGATCACCTGAGGTCAGGAGTTCGAGACCAGCCTGGCCAACATGGTGAAACCCCATCTCTACCAAAAATGCAAAAATTAGCTGGGTGTGGTGGTGCATGCCTGTAATCCTAGCAATTTGGGAGGTTGAGGCAGGAGAATCACTTGAATCCAGGAGTTGGAGGTTGCAGTGAGCTGAGATCGTGCCACTGCACTCCAGCCTGGGTAATACAGTGAAACTCCATCTCAAAAAGAAAAAAAAAAAAGAGAGAGAAGAAAAAGAAAGAAAGCCATCTCACTCTGTTTATAAGAGAAGATATATGTGCTCTGCATCCATCTGCTCACAGAGCTGCATGAACAGATGTGAGTAAGGGCATGTACTTTAATACGGTTGATAATTTTAATCACATCCTGCAACATGCTATTAAGTTCAGGTGACATTTTTTGACTAGCCAGTATTTATCTATGGATGACACAGTGCATAAACTCACATTCAGAAGCAACCTCTTTGACTCAAGTAATGAAACCAGAAAGCCATCCACGGCAGCCACTCCATCCATGCATACACCAACACAAAATGGCCCATTCAGTTTTCCTGATTAAGTAATCATTAAAGTAATTGAATAGTTCTGCAGCTGTGGTGTTGATTGGCAGCAAAATTGTGCATAACATATCCTCACACTCCTAAGAAACATAACACACAAAAACAAGCATTGTTGCCTTGTTGTCAATATCGGTAGACTCGTCAACCTGGATTGCATACCACAGTGACTCATTAAACCTCTCTAACAATTGTGCCCCATTATGCTCTGCTATTTCATTGATTTGCCTAGTTACGGTGCTAGCTGAAAAAGGGACATGTGCCACCTTTTGAACTACAGCCTCTCCTAAAAGTTCATGGCAAATATCCTTAGCAGCAGGCAGGGTCAACTCTTCACCAGTAGTAAAGGGCTTCTTAGCTTCAGCAATGTGGTGAGTCACTAAGAGTAAGGCTCTTTGTGCAGACACATTTGATGAAGTGGTGGTTTTCAATAATTGCTGTATTTCTTTTTGTTCACATTTTTTTTCTTTTGAAAAACTCCAAAGGCTTGTCTTTTAATGCAGTGTTGCTTGGTCTCCTTGTGGCAAAGCAGTACTGGCTTTCTCAGATAGCCAGTCACAACATATTATACAAAGCAGTCTTGGAGAATGTGAGTCTCCTTTTGCAAAAAACCCATATTTTAAGTCAGACTCTTGGTATTTTCTTTTAAATGTAGATATCTTTTTGTTGGCAGCCTTAAAGTCCTCTTCTGTCTCATCATTGGGTTTTTCCGCCCTTTTAAAGAAGGTCTACAGTGACATTTGTTTTTTACCTATTTGGGCTAGGGTTAGCTTGTGGGCTTACCAAAACGGTGACTGAGACAAATGCACAATATGAGAAGGAGGCAGGGGCGAAAGAGGTAAATGAAATAATGGGTGAGCCCTGTGCAAACTAAAGTAAGTGTCAGATTCTGACTTGAAGCCTGCCACCAGATGCAGCTTGTCACTTGCAACTCAATGACAGGATTTTGATATGACTCTGCAAGCAATTGATTTATTATGGTCTGTGTACAGTCAAACCTCTCTGCTAATGTTAATCTGTATTTGCAGCCACCCCACATCCAGCACTAGCATCATCGCCTCAGCTCCAACTCAGATCATCAAGCATCAGATTCTCATAAGGAGTGAACAACCTAGATCCCTCACATGAGCAGTACACAATAGGGTTCGTGCTCTTATGAGAATCTAATGCCATTGCTTATCTGAAAGGAGCTGGAGCTCAGATGGTAATGCTGGCACTGGGAAGTGGCTGTAAATAAAGATGAAGCTTCCCTCGCTGGTCCATTGCTTACCTCTTCATGTGCAGCCTGGTTCCTAACGTGCCATGGATTAATACAGGTTTATGGCCCAAGGGTTGCAGACCCCTGCTGTAACTCAGAATTATTCATCCATACTTCAAAAGTGAACCGAGGCAGAACAGTCAGTGGCTAGTTAGACTGAAGGCATCCCTAGAGAGAAGGATCAGAAAACAAAATACAGCCACTGTTCCCCTTGGTGATAGAACTGTTAGCCTTCTCTCCCCATGCCTACCAACCCAAGTCCTCATATTCCCCAGGACATGAAGTCACATTTAGCCCTACATAAATATATGTATGCCTACATTTTGTACATTAATCTGTGTTCTAACACTGCAGAAGTGAGTTGTCTTGACTAGTGGGGAAGATGTGTTCTGGAGGGTCATTCGGACCCCTGATTCTTCCATCTTTAGGCTCCTCAATTCTCTGAACTGTCAGGATATCGTCTTTATCCACATATTTGAAACAAGGTTTCAAGCCATTATGCTTTTTAGCTCAAAAGAAAGGGAAAGAATGATTGGAAGTCCAGCAATTTCCCTTAGAAAAAGTGATGCTGAAAGTTGCACACACCACTTTATGCATGTCTCATGGGGAAATATGACATGCAAGTGGGCTGTGGAATCTAGCTTCTAAGTTCCATTGCCATATTACCATATAAATCTATTGCAATCGAAGAAAAAGAAAAAAAAATGAATTGGAGTAAAAGTTGCCAGTCTACCATACTTAATCTTTGCCAAAAAGACTGAGTTTGTAAAGGATGAAGTTTCTACCACTACTCCAGCAAATCTATACCCCTGCCTTTCTTTACTACCTAGCAAGATTGTGGACTTAAAGAATGTTGCAATGGCTATATAAACTAAGAAAAAGCTACATTTCAGTTTCTAATTTTATTAAAATGATGAAAATGTGTGTCTACTACATATATATTCTATTAACCTACATGTTAAATTAATTTTGTTTCTTGGTGCATTATTTTTTTTGAGACTATAACATCATTTCCACATCATGGTCTCAGATTCCTGCATGATTATTGCTGTGAACTGAATATGTGTGCCCCCTCCTTTAAATTCATATGTTGATATCGTAATTCTCAATGAGTTGGTCTTTGGAGGTTGTGTTTTGGGGAGGTAATTAGGTTTAGATGAAATCAAGAAGGAAGAGCCCTTGTTATGAGATTAGTGCCTTTATAAGAAGAGAAAGAGACCATGCTTCCTTCTGTATCCACTAGGTGTGTACACAACATGAAGGTGGCCATCTGCAAACCAAAGAGAGAGCCTTCACCAGAACCTGACCATGCTGGCACCCCGATCCTGGATGATCCAGCCTCTAGAAATATGAGAAATAAATTTCTGCTGTTTAAGCAATACAGTCTAAGATATTTTTATTAAAACAGCCTGAACTGACTAAGGAAATTGTGGTCTTGTAAATTTCTCCAACATCATCTCAAATCACTCTCTGGATTGCTCACTCCTCTTCAGTCATGTAGGTCTCCCTATGTTCCCAGGGCATGAGAATTCACTTATTCCCCAGAGGTTCCCTACTCTCTATCTCCTCTGTCTTAATCCCACCCTAGTTCTTCACTTACCTGACTCCGTCTCATCATTCAGCTATCTTACATAGCACCGCCAGAATGAACCATACATTTTACTACCATTCTATCTAAAACCTTTGCCTTTCTCTTTACTCAGTTATCATAATCAATGTATTTATGTCCTTCACTGAACTTTTCACAGTCTTTAATTCTTTTATTTTTATTTATTTATTTAATAGTGCACTGCTTGTCTCCAACATACAAATGTAAGTTCCATAAGTGTGTAAGGATCTTCTGTGTCTTTGTCACCCCTGTCATTCTCTCTGTCTGTTACAGTGCATGACACAAAGTGTTGTTCAAAAATATTTGTTGCATGAGTGGATTGTATGGATAAGCTCTTCGAAAAACAAATATATGGGTATGTGGATGCGTGTGCTGTGAGCACAATTATACTATTTCTCAATAAGTAGGCCAAAAGAATGTTATTTACAGAACTCTAAGACATTTTTTCACAAGTACTGATAATATATGACTATAAAACACCATGTGTTGCCCTTGAGTGATTACACAGTCTAGCCAAGAAATGGATTGCTGGTGACTAAACCAACATTGTTTTGCATTCTGTTGCATACTCACAGAGAATGTATGCCATAGTAACAGTGTCTTTATGCAAATTCGTGTTGTTTTATATTAGTTCTTTGATTTTATTTTTATGTTTTTTTGAAGGAGTTCTGAGGAGGAAATTTCCATAAAGATGGGGCTTAAATTACTATAGCATCAGTAACTACTCTTCAGACTACTTGATAAACAGCATGATTGGGAAGAAACATTATTATGCTGTCCTATAGAATAGTACAATATAGTTTTCCTAATGAGTAGTCAGACTTCCTGCATGTTTAATGACCTCAGGCAAGTGATGAAAACTCTCAGACTTCAGTTTCTTCATCTACAACAGTGGAAACGATGCAGCCCCAATATCTTAGAATTGGTATGAAGAGCTTCAACTGGCACTGTAAATGTTGCCTTGCTCAAACCTACTAAAAACTCTGTGAGTTAGAAATTATGAATCTCCATCCTACAGATGAGAAAATCACAGCCCATAAAGGTAAATTCCCTACCGTTACATAGGTTGTGGAAAGCAAAACCAATTTAATTTCAACATACTCACATTTTTGTGTCCCTAATTAGAATTCTTCATTTTAAAATTCTTTCATTTAGGATAATCTGGCAATGAGCACCATAGAATAAGTCTTTGAATTATTATTTCTCTTATTTAAAACTATTGGTGTGTTGATAGTTAAGCCAGAGAGGATGAGGATAGGAGAAAATGAGAAAACAAAGAGAGAAATGTGGGAGAAAGTCAGATAAGAAAGTCTGAAGTGCTAATGATGCTGTATGTTTTAGCAAAATTAGACAAGTAAGTCATCTCCATTTTTTTCTTTACACTAAAAATACCCAAGTAATAGAATCTAGTAATTATTTTTCATGTATTTTTAAGATACATGAAGAAGTCAGTGGAGTGTGTGAGAAAGTATATGCTGTATTATATTTACTTTTTGTTACAAATGAAAGATAGTCTTTCAACTCCAATTATGTGGGGTGAAAAAAAGATTTGGCTATTCCACTCTCTCGCTTTCAAAAAAATATTGGAGCATAACTTAAGACTCTCATTTCTTTATATTTTTCTATATCCACTTTTCTTTCATTCTTTCTGTCTCACTAGAAGCCAGAAGATTCTAATAGAACATAATGTAAAGTTTTGAGAGCATTAGAGGTGAAAGCTATTCCAATTATTTTGCTGCTCTAACATATTTCTAGTTATGAATCAGTCTGTACATCAACGTTGTTAAACAAAAATTGTCTATTTCAGAAACATAACCAGTATATCTTACAAACAACAGACCCAGAGTACAATAGACATTTAGAGTAAATGTTAATTTGATCCATAAAAAATAAATAAATTTGAGATTTTTCTCTGTATTAATATTCACTCCCTTAGGCAAGACTAGAGTGTTCTGTTCAATTTGAACATTATTATTTAAGATTTAATAATATCCACCCTTTATTGGTTTCTCCTCTCACACGTGCATATAAAAATAACTTACTCATCTCTTGTCCCACAACCTCTCTCTGGCCTAACTTCCTAACATCATTGTACACAGGGATGCAAGATAGGTTCTTAAAAGGTAACTGCTTCACCTTTTTCTGTCTCTCACCTCCAAAAGGGCACCAGAGGCAAACTGAACATTGAATTATCAAAGATAAGTCATTTATCTTCCAAACAGTTCTCTATGTAAGAGAGGAGCCTGCCTCTTACATTCATTTGAAGGGCGTACGGCCATGTGATTCTCTTTCAGCACCCCCACAGAGCAGCCCTGGGTACCAGCTTATCTTCCCTGTCCTTGAGAGCAGCATCCAGTCAAGTTGGTTCAAAAGAAAACTATTCACATGCCTATTGTGCTGCTGAATTGCATAGAGTTGTATCTTAAACAATGTTAGTTGATTGCCTTTTGATAAATTTGTCTAAGTTCCTCACAAGTCTTTTGTCTCCTCATAGAACTGGAAATACGCATGTATTTTGTTGCATATATACATTAAACCAAGGATCTTAAGGAATTGTTGTTTTTTATACAATCATTTTAAAATAAAAATAGATAAGGCAGCACAAAAGGAAACTGAAGATTCTGAAATACACAGACAACAGTGCAGCTAGTCTGTTATTCTATTCCCCGTGTCTGAAAGTGATCTAGCTAACTCTGGGCATCATTTCAGTAAATGAGAAAGGAGCCATGGGAAAGAGGATTTACTCCACTGTGTTACCATAGAATACAGCATAACCACCTACAAAGAAACCTCAGCAGTTAAGACCGCTCGCACAACAATAACTTACAATGTGATTGCACAACTCACCAAAAATGTCCAAAACAACAGCACTAATAGCTGCTCCAGGCAATCAGCTTTAGAGGGGAATAACCAGTTATGTTTTTGTTTTTGCAGAGATGGCTTTGTTGCTTCCTTGAGACTATATTTGTAAGAAATATTCCAACCACACTCCAATTACCTGAAATAATATGCCAGAACACCTGTCAATAAGGGGCAGAGGTTAAACTATGTTGATGTATGGGGATTGGATATCCAGCTTTCTTTCTGATTAGCTTGCTTCATTGGCCTAATTACTTTATCTTGCTAAGTCTCAATGTTATATTTATCTCTTAAAAATAGAGTTACCTTATAAAATATGCATATTCTGGAGATTTCAAAAATGTCTTTACATAGAAAATGCTGAATAATTTATAACCATTACTGTGAGTTTCCATTTTTGAATCTTTTTTCTTGTTCTATTGAATCTATTGGAATCTATATGACTTTATTAGAAATTTAAAAAGCACTCTTAAATTTACATTAGCCAAATTGAGCAATTAACATTAATTTGAGAAAGACTAACAATGAAAACATAACCAAACCAAACAAAAAACTCAACTAACAGCAGCTAGTAATACTAGGTTACACAAAATAGAAGTGTTTTTTTTTCTTGTCATTCATATTAATGTAACATAGAAAAAGAAAATTCAGGGCTAAAATTGTATCTCCTAGTAGGCCTGGCCCTTTCTATATTCTTTATTACCTTAAAAAATATAATTTTAGTAATAGTAATAGTGAATATGTTTTTAGTATTTTCTCTGGGCCATTAACATAGTAAACAGCTTTACTTATAACTTACTTAACACTTAACATAATCAGAGCATTATTTCAATGCTACACATGAAGTTACTGAGATACAGATAACACATATGCATTTGACCCTTGGGTTTGAACTGTATCAGTCTACCCACAAATACATCCTTAAAAATAAGTATATTGGAAAATATGGGGGAGTATTTGTGACAATTTGAAAAGAAAACTTACCAAAAGTTGTGTATGTCATGAATGCATAATGCCTGGATAGTAATTGATTTCATCATTTGCCACCATGAAATATACACAAATCTATTATAAAATGTTAAAATTATCAAAATTATGCACACACTTACAAACCATACATGGCGTCATTTGCTGTCAAGAGGAATGTAAACTAATATAAAGATGCATAAAGCATACCTGCATTAAATTAACTGTAGTGTGTACTGTTGTACTATAATAAATTCATAGCCATCTCCTATTGCTATTGTGGTAAGCTCAAGTGTTAAATTTTTTAAAAACACCTCCCATGTAATGCTCATCATCTCTGTGTAAGCCGTTCACCTCTTCGGTATTTGCGTATAGCAGTGAAAAGTGATCTCTCATGGTTCTTACATATTTTTCACTGTATTTAGTACAATACTTTAAACCTTGAGTAATACCATGAGACTCATATGAAGTGCCACTAATAATGCTGAAAGTGCTCCCAATAATCATAATCATGACAACAACAAAAAAAATTAAATTGCTTGATATGTACCATGGATTGAGATCTGCACCTGACGTTGCCCACAATTTCAAGATAAATGAATTCAGCATAAAGACCATTGTAAAAAGGAAAAGGAAATTTGTGAAGGCCATGCTGCAACTACACCAGCATATGTGAAAACCTTGCACATTTTATGAAATATCTTTTCATTTTGTATTGGAAATGTAGCTTTTATGTGGGTGAAGGATTATATAAGAAAGATGTACCCATTTACTCTAATATGATTTGAGAAAAGCCAAAGTCATTATATGACAACTTAAGGTAAAAAGGAAGCTGGAGAATTTAGTGCCAGCTAAGGATGGTTTGATAAGTTTAGGGAAGGATTAGGTTAAATGATGTCAAGATAAATACAGCAGCTTCTGCTGACCAAGAGGCAGCAAATAAGAAAATCACAGAGGAGGTTATTTGCCTGAACAGGTTTTTAATGCAGAAGAAAGTGATATATTATAGAGGGAAAAAAGGCACAAAGGACATTCATTAGTAAGGAAGAGAAATGACCACCAGGATTTAAGGCAGAAAGGGATAGACTAACTTTGCTCTTTTGTGCAAATACAGTCAGGTTTATGATTAGGGCTGCCCTTATATATAAAGCTACTAAATTCCAAGCCCTGAAGGGAAAAAATAAACACCAGCTTCCAGTCCTTTGGTTGTACTACAAGCAGACCTGGACAACAAGAACACTTTTTCTGGATAGGTTCCCATTGATGTTTTCTCTTTGAAGTCAGGAAGTACCCTGCCAGTAAGGCACTGTCTTTTAAAGTTTTGTTTTGTTTTATTTTTAATATTATACCATGATTTTGGCCACTGCAAACCCCATGAGTTCAGCATCAAAAGCATTAATCTACTTGCCATGAAACACAATGTCTCAAATTCAGCTTCTACGTAAAGGTCATTAGAACCTTTATGGTTCATTGCACATGGTGCTCTATAGAAACAATTGTCATCACTATGGAAAAGAACCTTGAAAGAGAGAACATCATAAAAGTCTGGAAGGATTACACTGTTGAAGATGTTGTCCTTGTTGTAGAAAAAGTCATGACAGCCATAAAGCCTAAAACAGGAAATTCCTGCTGGAGAAAACTGTCCAGATGTTGTGCATGACTTCTACGATTGTCAACAGAGCCAATTAAGAAAATCAGGAAAGAGATACTGGATATGGGAAAACAAGGTGGGGGATGAAAAGTTTCAAGAGCTAAATCTTGGGGAAATCCAAGTGCTAGAAGACAGCCTAACAAAATTAATTAACAGAAGACACCCTCATAGAGATGAGTGCTTTCAGACCAGTGTCAGATGATGAGGAAAAAGATGTAGAATTAGCAATACCAAAACACAAAATGGCATTACATAATCTACCAGAGGGTTCTCATTATTCAAGACTGCTTTTGCCTTTTTTAGGATATGGACTTTTGTATTATATGGACGCTGAAACTCAAGGAAATGGTGGAAGAAGGATTGGTATTAGATATAAATACTGTTAGAGAAATAACAAAGCAGAAAGGTCAGGCAGAAATTACAATGTATTTCCATAAATCTACACTGAGGATGCCTACCTGTCTTGCTTTCCCTTTTACTTCCTTCACCTCTTTCTCCTTTGCCACTGCTGTGACGAGGCTAATGCCTCCTCTTCCTCTTTCTCCTCAGCCTACTCAACATGAAGATGATGAGGATGAAGACCTTTATGATAATCAACTTCCAGTTAATGAATAGTAATTATACTTTCTTTTCCTTACGATTGCCTTAATAATATTTTATTTTCTCTACCTCACTTTGTTGTAAGAATACAGTATTTAATGCATGCAACATACAAAACGTGTTAATTGACTGTATCTTTTTGGAAAGCCTTCTAGTCAATAGTAGGCTATAAGTAGTTAAGGTTTTTAAGGTCAAATACATTATATAGATTTTCAGATGCATAGGAGGTAGACACCCTTACCCCTATGTTGCTCAAGGGCCAACTTTATTGTCCAAGGTCACACAATTCAAATATTTGTCTTGGCTAAAGCTGCCACATCTACATTCGAGCAAACCAGAAGGAAGGACACAAGGAAAGGCATGACTTTAGGACACTAATTAGAAAGGAATGCAATATTATCCCACTGGCCTCAACTTAGTAACAAGTATTACTTTGTTGCAAGGTATATGGGTAATGTAGTCTTTATTCTAAAAGACTATGTGCTTAGTTAAATGCTGCAAATTGCCTATTAAGGAAGAAGGGATGTTGGAGAACCACAGGCTGTTTCTGTTACATGGATGCATGCATTTCTATTAGATTTTGTCTACATGGATACAAGATATTCTTTATTTAAGCCTACTTGTTAAAATTCTCCTCCTGGAATAGTCCTCCTGCTTACAACAGATCTTACTTAGTCAACCACTTCCAGAAGGAGAATCATTGTGTATTCCACACAAGCTATCTTCTTGAAATCATCAAATCAGGTCTCCCTCAAAATCTTTTCTACTAGTAATTTTATTTTTTAACTTCATCTAGAAGGGAGAGGAACCAATAAAACTATAAGGAAGAAACAATTTGAATTCTTATATTGCTTGCTGAGTGGTTAATAATGCTATATCTCCTACTTCTAAGAAATTTAAATTCATATGAGAAATAAATTTATCTATAGAATTACAAAATAAGCCTATATTTTGACTAAATAAGTGATCATCATTGTAGGTAGTGCCAAGAATTGTGAAGGGTCTGAGACTTTACTCCCCTTGCAAACTGATAAGTTTGCCTGTCACAGTTTCACAGCTCGTGGTACAAGACACGAGACTCTTGTGTCAGAGACAAATATCATTGCAATTTATAGTACAACAGGCAACATGAGATGGACCTTCACATCAATTAACCCTTGCCTCTACATCCTATATGAGTGATCTGGAGTGACCCAGGTCATTGCTATATATACAGTGGATTTGTATTACAAATTAGTAACCCCAAGTTTAGGAAGTCCAGTTCTTTAAAGGGCCTGCTACCAGACTGCTCACCATTTGCCTTGAAAGGGGTCATTGTCTTTGTTATACCAGTTAGGGACAAATCTCTCTGCTCTGGAAAGAGACACTTTTTCTATCTTACAAGGCAGCTATACAAACATCTTTGAAAAGATAGCCTAGAATAGCAGCTGATTCAAAGTGTGCAGAAACATTGCCTCCCACAGAGAATTGTCTCCCAAAAGATGCATGAGACCACAGAGTGAGATGTTGAGCTGTCTTTGCATAATCAAAGTGGTGCAGACATTTAAACAACCAAAAGACAACATCAGTATTTTATTCCAGATGCATAAAATGAGTATGTTTATGGCATATCATAAAAGCCAATATGAATGAGTAGTAAAGAGAGCTTTAAGTGCATTACAGAAATCATACTTCATTCTGAAAAATTCATGCATCCAGTTAAACGAGAAGCATTTATAGTGAAAGCAAAATTTGGGGACATTTTCATAGTGAACTTGCTAGAGTGGAATTATCACTATGGATCATAGTGAGAGACATATTGCACAGGGAGAATCCACTGATTAGATAAGAAGAACAGAGAAGATAAATACATCCAATGTATTTCCAGTGTCCTACGCTTAAATAATCATTGAAATTATGGTCCTATAAGGAGAAACAACTAACTCAGAAGACATTGTTATACAGCTGGAAGAATTAGGCTGATTTGAACTATGTTTAATTTAATCTAGTCTGAAAATATCCAAGTAGAAAATATCCAATAGGAAGTAAGAAATGTGTGATTAGAAAAATGTGTTGAAATTCACCTTTTGGTAGATATGAATCTATGGCAGGTTTAGTAGTGAGTTTGGTACCAAAGTAAAATCTCAGAACCTTCAGTGATCCTGAAAATGTTGTCAGTGTTGAATAGGGAGAGGTACTGAGAGCCTCAGTAATTTGAAACATGAGAATATTCTGTACAAATTATAAATATTTTCTGACAAAGAAAGCATTTCTTTTCTTGTAAATGTTAATAAGCTGCTATATTTCATGGACTTGAACTCTAGTTCCAATCTGAAAAAAACAAAATTACTCTTTATCCAGTCTGGCAAATATAGCCTTCAGTTTGTTGTTGTCCAAGAACACGTAAATACTCTGGATTCAGTTAATCAGTACACTAAATCTGTCTAAAAAGCCCCTGAATATTTCTTCATTGCTTTCTTTCCTCTGAGGAGTTATATGAGAATTTAAGGAATATTTAACTGTAATTTGAGTTAGTCGAGAGGCAAGGAAGACACTTCTGCTTTTTCCCTTTGGCAGTTCATATATTCATTCCTTCACCCAAACACTTACTTATACAAAATATGTCTTTCTATCAACCAGTGTGCAGAGATGCATTTTGCAAGGTATATATGATACACTAACGAATCAACAGAGTTTATATCTTGTTCCTTGTGAAGGGTCTTTACATTGCACCTCAGGTCTAGTTAATGCGACACTTGGATTGTGTCTAAACATTTGTCATCATAACTACCTCAGGCAGGGTTCTTAGCTGCAAGCAGCACACACTAAATCTTGCCAACTTAAATAGAGAATACATTTACTAAAATGATTGACAGGAACTGCCATCATTCTGGGAACGCTGCAAACCAAGGTGAGAACCTAGGCAGAAACGAGGGAGTCCAGGTGGCTGGAGCCACAGCCAACTGTGGACATGTGAACTGTGCGTGGTGTATTTTTCAGATCTGTTTCCTGAGTGTGACTTACCCTTTGTCAAGAGCCAAGGGCATAGTAATGTCAATGGCCAGGCCCTATGGATGCATTTGCACATCTTGCTACAAGGTGTCTCATGTGTTCTCATGCTTGACCCAGGCCCATCGCACCCCCAACCTTCTGTTGCAATTTCCTGATGTGTTCCCATTTTACTCTTTGCCTGATCTTGCTCCAACATTCTACAACTGGGACCACTCACAAAACTAGTAAAAATAGAAAATAGCTAACCACTCATTGACAAATCTGATGTTTAGATGTTTTATCGTACACTCCTAAATTAAAATTAAATTAGTAGTTAATATTTTTTAGATATTTTGGAGTGTCTAATAAATTCTTGAAGAATTAGATATGTTTGGGGAATAAGATAATAGAGACAAATCCTTGCCTGCAAGTTAGTCACTGTCTGGGGGAAGAAGTCATATAAAAGCTATCTATAATATGGTGATACATTCTCCTCGGGTTTTGTGTAAAGTATTGTAAGAATACAGATGAGAGCATAGTTCTGCCTGCAGTAGGCAACAGAAACTTCAGAAAAAGAGTTGCTTCTGGTTATCAAAATACCATTTATACACAAACATAATTTCTCTACTTGTTCAGAGTATGGGTGTTTCACTGTATTTCCAGCCCAACATGTATATTTAATTTTTGGTACTTCACAGGGTTAAAGCAGTAAACTATATCCCAATGAACATAATTTGGCTAGCTGCAAACAGCATCCCCATATCCACAGTCATATGGCATCTCAGTCCTATCCTACCTAGGCCCTAGGCTACACAATAAATTTTCTTAGTATTACAGTTGTTGGATGATAAGGGAAAATAACATGTAACCAGAAAATAGAATCTTAAAAGCTGTTTTTAATGTGCCAAGAAAACATATTCTGGAAATGAATTCTTTATCTTTGAGATTTAATCTGCCTGGGGTACATTCTTGGGGAGAGCAGAAGACAAGACAAAAGTAGACATAAATGAAAAAGAATTCAAAAGTTTATATTTTAACTTTCCATTTGATATTTAAAGGTGTCGTAGATATTTTTGTGAGCTCTCTCTGTGAGCAGCATACATCAGCCTAGTAGCCTGTGGAATGGAGAAAACAGCTCAGCAGTGCTCTCAGCAGGATCACGCATTCCAACATCATTTTGAGTGTGGGGCCCCAAATTCACAAATGTCACCCAACCTTGGCATCTCCATTAACAGGAGACATTTTATTTTACTTTTTAATTTCATGAAGCAGAATTCCTGAAATAATGGTTTTATCAGCATGTAAACAGATTCCTATGGGGACTGGGACACCTGCTTCAAACTGTCTCAGTTGCCTAACTCATCTTCTCACTCTGAGCGTGTATTGGCCTCTTTTTCTTTCAGGAATACATAACAGCTGACTGTGGTGAAGTATTTCCTTGTCACTCTTTGCTTTCTCTCAAAGAGAAATTCTGGTTTTTCTGCTGTTGAAAAAAATCATTGCTTTGGATTACAGAAGTATCTCAAAGAAGTCCCTTATACAAATATAAATATACAAGAAAATCTAATATTCCAGGCAAAGTGCTTTTCTAGAAACATTTCACTCACCAATAAATTACAGGATATATGCCTCTAGAATAAATCTAAGAATAGTTGTACAGATAAATAGATGGATGAAAATTAGCTGGCTGTAACTTTCAATAGCAAAGACTGGGATGAGCGGAGAATGAGACTCAGGACATATCAGATTTCTACATTGTAAATATTGATGAGACTCTGTGGTAAGGCAAGTTTTCCAGAAAATGTAACCTCAGGAGACATATCAAAATTGGAAGCAAGCCAAGACATAGACAATATGTCAACAAGAAATAAGTTACATTAAAAAGATAAGTCCCCTGATTTGACAGTACGTACTAAAAAGTTTACAATATAGTGTGTGTATATGTGCTCGAGCACATAGATTCATATGTGTTTAAAAACAGAGCCAACATGTTTTGATTACAGTGTGTAAGCCCCAAAAGAATGTGACCAGATCCCTCAAATTGCCTGCTAATATCCTATTAATATCTTCAACCAATACTTTACTCCTCTGATTTAAAAAAAAAAATGAGCTATACAAAAACAGCATCCTGATGTTAAGAATTATCTTGCAATCCAGATGACTGTGTACACTGATGATTAGTTATATGATTAGATTTTTGAGCCTGATTTCCCTTGATATAAACAGTAGGTTCTAAAAAAGTCCAGGAATGAAAATTAATTGTACAAATTAAGATTCATAAGGAGATCTGGGGCAAGTACCTTATCTACATTACATGGACCATCTCTATTGAGCCTTTCTTTAGTTACCTATTGTTATGGAGCAAATTACCCCTCAGAACTTAGCAGATAGAAACAGCAAGCAATAATTGCCTCACGCTGAGGAGCAGCATATCTGTTGTGAATCAGGGTCTGCCATAAAGTTAAAGTCTGGAAGTGTCATCAGAAGGTTTAACTTGGGGAGAATCCACTTCCAAATTTATTCAGCAGAGTAATAGAAGTCCTCAATTTTTCAGTAGAAACTATTAGCAAGGGAACTTAGTTCCTCACCAAATGGCCTCTCCTGAGTCTGCTTGTGTGTTTTTATGCCACAGTAGATATCTGGCTTCCCCTAGAGCGGGAATGATGAGTGAGGACATAGATATAAATGTCATATATCCATATAAAATAAGGGAGACTGTTACACAAGGGTGCACCTTGGAAGACATGTACAATTGGAGAGCTATAAAATTAATCTCTAATACTTAAAATTGAACAATAAAAGGAAAAATTGTAGAAAGCATAATGCAACTTGACCTGTCAAATACAATAAAATTTAAATATTCGCAATTTCAACAGAATAAGTGGAGTCCCAGAGTCTTGCTTAATGTGTAAAAAACAAAACAAAACGAAAAAAAAAAAACTCACAAAGCAATAGTAAGCAATATGTGTTGCTCTGTATTGGTGAAATTTTGCTGCGTAATGAACTACCCAGGCTGGGTATGGAGCCTCCCACTTTGGGAGATTGAGATGGGAGATTTGAGCAACACAAGTGAGACCCTATCTCTACAAAAAAATAAAAACAAAATGAAATACAAACTGCTTCTGAAGAGTCTTAAGCAATATTTATTTTATTCAAAATTCTCTGGCGGGACTACAAAGATTTTTTTTTTTTTTTAATCTAAACTAACTGTGCTGATTTCTATCTCCAGCTGATGGCTTGGCCAGGCCAAGCTGGTATAGAATGCTGTTTTTCTCATGTCTGGTTGGTGATTGATGTTATCTAGGTTGACAAGGATGGCTTGGTTAAGTGTCTCTCATCATCCCGATAGCTAGCCTAGACTCATTTATCTTATAATAGCCATATTCTTCCCATGAGTAGCCAGACAGAGGAAACCTCAGTTTGAAGGTTCTTTTTCAATGTATGCTGGCATCAACATTGCATTTGTCACTGTTCTTTTCTCAAAGTGAGCTCTGTGGCCTTTATCTTAAAGTGAGGTGCTGTGAAGTCACATTGCAAAAGGCCTGCAACCAGGGATGTAGAAGACTGGTTACTAATTTTGCAATTAATGCTCTCTTCCATTCTTATGCACTTTTACATTAAATAATGTAAGAGCATTGATAATTTTGTCTTGGAAAAGAGGATACCCCAATCCAGTTGAGACTGAATTAAGAGCTTGCATGCTGTAATTTAATTGAAACAGTCATTCTAGGGAGCAGGGGTAAATGGGAGAAAGCCATACAGGAAGCAGAAAAAAGGCATTACTATAGCTTTATTATGGCATTATTTAGTTGATCCACTGAAGGCTATGGAGGCTGGATCCCACCAGGACCATCCAAGGAAACATGAAGAATGGGGAAGGAAAAAGGAAAGAAGGAAAAAAGGAAGGGAGGTTTTTCACCAACCAGCACATTCTCATAATTCAAGAGCTGCTGCATAGCGTGTTAACCACTTCATACTTCCACTTGATTCTGACATTAATAAGTGGGTTTCCTGATGTGTAAACCTCAGTAGAGTTAGAGAACCTCCAAGACAGAAAGTGAGAGACACATAGCACAGCTGAGGGGCTACTGCACAAATGTGGGGGAAAATATGGATTAAGAATTTTGTGGGCTACCAAAAGTTTCCAATCAGTATTTGAAGACAGTTATAATTTTGCATAGAAAAACTACAAAACTCGTTATATGTGCTGTCTCACTTAACTCCTAGAACAAACATCTGGTATGCAGAAAAATTAAGTAACTTGCTCAAAGACATTAATACAAAGTTAGTGAAGAAGTGGGATTTGAGGATAGCTTCCTACACCAAAAGCTGTGGGCTATTTTTTTTGACAGGTTCTTACTCTCTTACCTAGGTAGGAGGACAGTGGCATAAGCATGCTTACTTCAACCTCAGACTCCAGGGCTCAAGTGATCCTCCCACATCAGCTTCCTGAGTAGCTGGAACTACAGGCACGTGTCACCATGCCTGGCTAATTTCTTACTTCTAGAGATAATGTTTTGCTATGCTGACCAGGCTGGTCTCGAACTCTTGTCCTCAAGTTTTTCTCTTGCCTTGGCCTCTCAACGTCCTGAAATCACAGGTGTGGGTCATCATGACTGGCCAAAAGTCTGTGATTTTTCAAAGTGCTTTACTTCATATAATTCTTTGCTCATGTGTGTTCATATGTGTGTGTGTGTGTGTGTGTGTGTGTGTGTGTGTGTGTATGTATGGTTTCTTTTTTTGTAGAGATGTGTTGGGGATGACCAGGCACTAATAGAAATTGTGCATTCCTTGGCAACACTCTGTAATGGGATATAGTGTATTTTTATAATCTGTTCATTCTAAAAAAAAAAAAAAAAAAAAAAGTCTACTTAGGGGCTTTTCATAATGCATTGTGGGAGGATACGTGGCCATACAAGAGGAAGCTGACATTAACTGGATGGAAATTTTCTCATCAGACTGAAGTTGGCTGATAGTGATTTCTTTCACGCCACATAATGCCCATTCCTTTCTTCATTACATCCTCAGGTGAGCAGGCAGGAAAAAAAAAAGGGAATGGGGAATATTTGAAGAGGTGCTGGGGATATTCCATTTAAATAAAAATTGTATTTTTGTGGTTGTACACTGGCTTACTCACAAATTCATCAATTCAACTCCCTATTAATTACCATTTCTTCAAACCTTTCAGTAAAAATGACAACTGACGAGCATGCTGCTATCCCTATTATGCTGTGAGTCCAGAAAAATGCACCAAGATTATCATTGCAATGAAATCACACTCGCTATAAGTTTTATCATTGATTTTACTTTAAGTTTGGAAAATTACCGGTTCACACACAATATATATGATAACTTCATTAACACTAAGATTTGATTAAAAGGAAAATTTTATTCCGTCACTTTGCAATAAAACAGAGACTTAACTATACAGCTGTTAAGTGTATATGTGTTGCTTCCCGGGGTTGAACAAAGTTGGTCAAATAAAGAAACCTACTGAGTTTTACTGCTGTCTCATAAAGAGTGTATATAGCACCCATAAAGTATATGGTGGGAAAGTAAATTATTTGCTGTGAGAACCTTGGCTGTGACATCATTTATATACCACTAAGGGTTTTGCATACAGAGGAGAAAGGAGAGCCTGAGAATTACATTTCTATGCATTTCTCCACTTTTTCCATCTGAGTTTAAGGCATTAAGCTTCTTAGCTTTTAGATACACAATAAAAATGTCTATCACAAAATTTCTGGGGGATAATTGCTGAAGGGATTTCTGACATTTTAAAATTTAATTGTGGTTTTCTTTGTTCTTTAAACAATATATTGGTCGTTCTATAACTGTTAGTGTGTTTAAAAGCACTTTATTACCAGGCACTTTAAGTGTATCCTGTGTAATTTGAAATATTATTAAATATCCTCCACTTCTGTTTCTTAGAGCATCCAATGAATCCATCTACATAAGAAACATAGGAAGGTCATGCCACTGGGAAATCTACTATGGGCTAAGTCTTTCTTACACCATTCAATAACACTCTATAAAGAGTCCCACATTCTTAGAGTAAGAAATTCTTAGGAAAGAACACAAAATCATTTTGACAACTAGATTACCTCTTCTCTGAAAAGTAGAATGTCAATCATTTGTGCTTTTTTAAGCTATGAAATGGTAATGTCTTGGCACAGTTGAGAAGGAGCAACAAGGAAACATTTTAAAAAGTTTCAAAGCCCATCTTTATACACAGCCCAATAGAGTTCAAAAATGTGTTCACTTGCATTATACTGCTTCGACTACAAAGTAAACACAAGCATTAGAAATAGACATTATTAGCATTCTTATTTCACAAACAGAAAAGCAGATACAGAGGAAAAATGACTTTTCCAAAGTCACAGAGCCAGGTAGTAGAAAAACTGGACCTGAAATGCTAAAATTTCATTCTGTGCACTATTTACTTAGTGTTGCCCAATCCGCTCTGAATATACGAAGGAGACAGGGTGCTTTCTATGCCTTGCTCTCTCTGTTACTGTAAAACTCTCTCTTTGTGAGTCTAAAGTGTCATTGCTCTTATGCTGACCAAAGCTAGGTGAGAGATTTCTGCAATACATTTGTTTTCTTAAAACTCTGCATTATTTTTTACCTGTAACTTCATGTCATTTCATGCACATTTGCACTGTGGAAATAAATAACAGGAAGATATCAGTAACTTTTGATTATACATGTCCTAGTACCAGAAGAGCAAAAAGCAAAATTGTGGCTTTTGTTGTCATGACAGTAAATGACCCATTTTAGGTGTCCTGGTGACTAATTTAGGGCACTATAGACAGAAAAATTAAATTCATGTGAATTCCCAAGCTAGCATCTATTATTACAGCTGTAATCTAGAGCGGTGATATCCAGGTATCCTGAGCTATCCATACTCATGCATTTGAGGGAATCTCTACTGCCCTCTCCCATCTCTTTATTTCTCTCTCTTTCCCTCTATCCTTCTCAAGTCAAATCTTTTTTAATGTAACTTATTGTAACAAGTCTTTTGCTTTTCTTTATTTCTTATGATAAATTTCATTCTGCTTTTTTTAAAGTTGCCTGCCATTATCTCACGAGACGACAGAGTATAAACTAATATTGTTATTATGCATTTTAAAGTCGCACTGAAAATTGTCAAACTAATGAGAGAGCATACTTATCAGTGATGTATTCTAGGAAATTCTTTTTTTTTTTCCACACATTAAAAAAAAAGAGTCCGGGGTGTTCCCAAGGTCATGGGTCAAGTTAATGATACACTTAGGACTTGATGCCAAATTATCTAACTTCTACCAGCACGTTTTTTCTTTCTATACTGTGAAGCCATTTATAATCATCAAATGCAAATTGTGTATCGGGAAGTGTTACTAGTTTAAAAGTAATTTTTAATCCAATAAAGGAATAGCTATAAGAATGATTAGTAAGTCTGGTGAATTATGCTCAGAAAATTACTAGCGATCATGGCGGCTAACATCCAGAATGAAACCAAACTATGTACCAGGCTTTCTATGGAGTCATACTGTCATTGCTGCCTTTGGAATCTGGATGTAGCTAATGCCTCTCCTTCCTCAGAATGAGCATTCTAATGCTGAGAACCTAAAAACAAAATATGTCAGCTTTTTTGTTTTATCCATGTAAGAGTGCCGGTCTTTTACCAAAACTTCCTATATGCAAAAAATATTACTTTCTTGAAAGAAAATGCTAAGCACCCATAAAAAGAAATGAGAATTGTCTATACATTGGGGACATATTAGCAATTGAAAGCAATAGTAATTCCTGAAACACTAAAGGATTTATTTGGATACTTATATCACATCTATGTGATGTCTTTATATATCAAATTTGGCTTTTTAATGTAAATTTTTCCTTAAATCATTTATCTTCTCAAAGAAAATCCTATAAGATATAGCTAATGGTTTTCATTTTTTGATACAAGAACACTGATATTCATTGAGTTCACAAAATTTGAGCAGATTTAAACTGAAATTGCTAATAGAGGAAGAACCAGAATCCACAATTTTGATATTATGAAAGATTAATGTAAAACCAGGTGCTGTAACAGCATTTTATCTTTGTTTCTCAAAATCACATATGCAAATGTACATATGAAAATAATAGTATGTTTTTGAGTTTTGAAGTCATCAAAAATTCAAGTAATTATGAAAAAATGATATGATAAAAATAACTTCTGCTTCATATGTCTTTTTTTTTCATTATCAGGTTATTACATGCTTTTAGGCAATATTTGCCTCTCTGTAATTGGACCAATACAAATATAGAAACTATTTATAAGGTTTTTTTATTTGCAATTTCTTTAGGAAATATCAAAATGTACACAATAAATCAATAGAGTTTCTATTTGTCAATTAAAAATAAAATTTTAAAAAGTATATATCAATGGAGTTCTCAGTGTGTCTTGATTTTCCTCAAAGTCTATTGCTTTGTGAATAAAGATAAACATAAAAATAATTGAATGTATAAATTTAGCTCTATATACACGCTATGGTGTTTCATCTCACCATAACAATATTATATGCTCAGTAGATGGATATCAGTTCAACCACATTTAATATTTGACATTCTGTAGCAAATTCTTCAAGACTGGCAGGGGACAGAAAACGCTTTGGTCTTTATGAGAAGTTTTCACAGGAAGTATTTATTTTTTTGTTAAAGTTAGATCACACTTACTTGTATAACCCAAGTCAAATGTACATTCATACTTTCTCAGGTATAAGTTGGAAAATGAAATAGAGCGACAGAGAGAAAGAAGGTGTATCAGCTAGCTTTTAATTAACCAACCAGTGCTCAAAGTCTCCATTCCCTCTGGAAATGCTTTCAGCAGAGACAACTCTCTTTGCTCGAAGACAAGTTCCATGCTCACAGAATAAGATTTTTATTCCCAAACCTCTTTATGCCAGTTACACTTGTTATTGTGATAAAACAACCCAAATATCACATAAACCTATAAAATATTAGTTTGCAATAAAGGTGATTTTTGTGTCCATAAAATTAAATTCAAGGTTTTTGGAGGACTTAAGGCTGCAGTGGATCAATGATGAATTTTTGGATGGGACGACTGTAAAAGGTTGGAATACATAATAATCAAGAAATTTCTGCTTTCAAATTGCTTTGTAATGTCTAAGTCCCCCATAAATAAACTCATACTAGAAATGGTAGGGGACATTTTGAACTGAATTTTTTGCAAAACTATGAATACAAAATTGTATACCAGCACACTAAAATAGGGAAGAAAGGGAACCTTTGTTCCATCTCCCAAGTTTGGAGAATAAATGCATACATATGATTTATGTTAAAGTATTTAAGAGATGGTAAAAAGTAATGATGATAATTGATTTTTACTTAAATCTTGGTAATCTTGTACAAACTTAAGCATAGTTCTCATTTGAATTCTAATAAGTAGGACACCTTCGCTTACTACTGAAGTGCCATTTTGATTATCTTTTTGCATTCTTACACATATTTTGGATACAGCAAATAATTCATGTACATTTATAAGATGTATATATTTTTCTCAATCCTAATTTATTTTAAACTTAAAATGGTAGTTAATAATACATGTATAAATTATTTCTCCATTAATAAAAGCTAACTTTTGTATATTTATTAGTTTTCTTCAAATTTGGAAAATAATTTAGAAAAATAGCATAATCTGTTAAGACAAACTCATAAACTAATCTTTAATTCCACAAAAGTTAAAAATGAGTTAATGCATATTGGACACAAACGTTGTGTTTGTTATATGCAATTACTGTTAATTTTAGATATTTTAATATATGATTTATCTGTATCTGATATTTATATAGGTACATACATAATCTATACTTTCCCAGACACACATTCCTTTCCATAATTTTACTAACTTAGTAATAAGGTTACTCTATCCTTTTTTTCTACACCTTTAAAATAGAAAAAATAGGTTTTTGTGATAACTGAGATGGCCTAATTAATATATGCAAAACACTAACAGAAAGAATGCTGTTTTCACATATTTTTAGTACTCTAAATACTGTTAACTAAGTGATATCAAAAACTTTGTATTTATATTCTACTACATCATTAAATGATTTTTATTTGGCTTCCCTTGAAAGAAGAAAAAAAAATTACTATTTTGATAAACACTGATAAAAAATGGCTGCTTTTCTTTATATGTATAAAATCTCATTCTGTTTTTATAATTCTTAAAATGGACTCTTTTAGCAATCTAGGAATACAGTAAGTCACTGGAACACTTTATATCACAGATTTATTGCATGGCACTTTATTTTCACCTGATATGCTAACAAGAAATTATAATTGATGAAAAAAGCACAAAGAAAGTTATATGTTGTTCAAAATATATACACAGTTTTTGGCAAAAAAAAAATTAGTCATTTTGCATAATAAGAACTTGCCTTAAATGGAATTTCTTTTAAAAAGTGATTACATTAAATTTCTCCAATATTTTTTCTTTTCAAGAAAACGTTTGTATGAATTAATGAAATTCACACTAAGTTATCAAGATGGCAATTTTTATTCTCTGTTTATGATGAATGTGATGATAATTGTAACTTTTACACTTTACAGTAGACATATTTTAGAAATTTTTTTTTTTTGTCATGCCTGCAGATAAAACGAATTGAGAGTAGGTGTCTTATATATCCCCTTATATTCCAATACTACCCACTAGCAGAATTTAAACAGTGATTTTCCCCACACCTTTCCTACATGTACACATGTGCCTACTATTATATATGCAATATGTTTTACATCAATATATACATTGCTTCTTGACTATGATTTAAGATATCTTCAAGATTTTGCAGAGGTCAGAAAAATATGTACTTTATTTATTTATATATATTCTGCATTTTTTTCTCTTTGTAATTTCATAATGCAGATATACTAAAATGTGTTTACCTAATAAGTTTTGTTTTGTTTTAAATATTAATACAATATACACTCTTTTATATGACTCCTTATGTATACATGCCAACATTTTTCTAAAATGGACAACTGGAAAGGATATACCAGTTAAATAAATTTGATAATTGAAGCATTAGTTAAAATGGTGATAAATTTAAACTTACCAAAGCTTTCAAAACTTTAAAATTCATCACAAATTAGGGTACATTTAAATATTGGTGTACTATACACTCATTAAAATTATATTTCTATAAAATAAGTATAGGAATATTCTCTTATATAATATTGCATTATAAATTCGGTAGAGCCAAAAATGTATTATATATATATATGAATAGTGCATTTAAAGTTTTGATAATTCTGTCAAATCATTTTCAAACCTTGCCAGGCAAAGATACATTTATCTATCAGTTTTTAATTTTACAAGTCTCCCAACAACATTATGAGCACTGAATTTTAACTTTTTTAAAATGATATTCTAGGGTAAAGAGGAGAAGAAACCTCATTGTTGTTAATTTTTTTTGACTACTGATGAAATTGAAATTTTTGTCAAAAGTTAATTAGCCATATATATTTATGTTTTCTACATAATTATCATTGCTCCACCTTAATTTATTACCTAAAATTATATATACTTAAAGTATTACTCATTTTAGGAACTTTTATTATAATGGATATTTTTTATTAACCTATTTCATTTGTTTCAAAGATGTTTCCTAAACAGTCATGAGCATTTTATCTTAAAGTAGTGTAACATGAACTAGTAGAATCTGACAATCTCTATTCTTTTTAGTATCTATAATTTGTGTCTTGCACTGGAAGGACCTCCTTTCACCAATGTGGTTTACAGTTTTCTCCAATATATGTATATAGAAAAAATTCATTTGAATTTATTTCTGTGTGTGGTATAATGGAGTATTTTAAACTTAAAAATTAAAATATTTTCCCCCTAAGGGATAATAGATTTTTTTAAAGTTTTAAGTTAGAAAATTTGGCCCTTTAAAATTCTAATATTTTTAAAGCAAATTTTGATAAGTCATTGATTTTTTAAATAATATCAGATTTAGTCTTTTTCTTTCTATTAATGACAGACCCCATCCTCTTACTCTTTGTTTTTTTCTTATCTTATTGCAATGACTGGAACATTAGCTACAATCTTGAAGAGTGAAAGTAACAGGTATTTTGGCTTTCCAGGGTTTATTTTACAAGATGATATGGACTGTCAGGCAATGGTAAATGACTTCTATTAATTGATGGAAGAGTCTTTCTTTCCCTATTGTATTAAAATTTACTTTCAGTATAACTGTTAATTTTCTAAAATACTGTACAATGTTTTTTTAAAGGCATTTACTTTTTCTATCTGTTAAGTAAATTGATTGAATAGATACCTTTCCGGTTAGCAGATTTTAGTTATAGCCTTTATGTGTTATCATTTCAGCATAAAAAGATAAAATAAAATTAATCATAAGAAAGGATATATATATATATATATATCCTTTTATGTTGTTTAATTTTTTTAAAGTTTTATTTAACATTTTTTATTTATTGTTGTGAGATGAATCTACAATGTGAGTCTGTATGAATTCCTTTACTTAATGCTTTCCAGTTTCAGTGTAATGATTTGACTTGACTCACTGAGATTCACAAGATGCTCATCTTTTTTTACGTTCCTAGTTCATGTAAGAGTCTTTCTTTCTTAAATGATTTATAGAATATAATAGTAGATAATTATAAATATGGCATCCTTTAAGAAGATATGTTTAAAATGTACTGTGCATTGACATGCCCAAATATCCTTCCTCTTTTGAGTCAGTTTGGGTAATTTATCATCTCTCCAAAAATTAACCAATTCATTTATGTTATAAAATTTGCTTCTTGCAAATTGCATACAACTTGGATGACTTTGATTTGGGTGTTGCTGAGAAGATTGCTTGTTTTGGCCCTATCTGAGATTCTCTGCTATTTTTCAGGGTAATTTATCATATTGATATTTTCCATCACTATTTGTATGATTAGACTTAATCATGCATCTTCACTAAGTTTTCTATCTTCCAAGTTGTTTTGTAGCAATCATTTTAACATTCAAGCTTTGATTTGACAAGAATTTTTTATTGTTTTAGTTTTGTTCCATATTTATTATGACAATTCTATTTATTTTTACAGTGAGTCAATATCAACTGTATGTTTCCAAATAAGACAAGACCTGTAGTATGAATCACTTCTCTCATCCTCACCTGTATTCTTCACATCTCATGATACAATTTGAATTTTAGTGCCCATCTTGCCCTATAAAAGTGACTCATACCCTTAATTTTAGCCTTATATTATGCCCTCCTTGTGCTAACTGGATATAATTATTAATTTGAGTTCTTTCAATTTCTGTTTCCTCAAAACCAATAACAGAAAAATTATATTTTGTTTTTCCTCATTATTTATAATAAAAGAAGCAATCAACCTCCAATGGAAATATGCTTAAAAAATTTACATTCACTTAAACAAAGAAAATTAAGATTTACATGTATACAATACCATTTCTAAATGAATAGGTACATTATTATAAATTTAAGGTAAAAAAAAGAGTCCATAAACTGTTGGTGGAATTATAAAGTGTAACAAGTTTTCTGAAGAAGTATTTAGCCAGATGTAGAAATATATTTATGTCTGTATATAAGCGTGTGTGTGTGTGTGTGTGTGTATAACATATATAAACACATATATATGTATATACATATATACAAAAGGGGATTTAAATATGTATGTATGTAATTTTTAAATCTCCTTTTAAAAATTATCCTCAAGAAGTGCTTAGAAAATTCTGAAAATATATGAATAAACTTGATAATTGAAGCATTAGTTAAAATAGTAATAAATTTAAAATGACCAAAGCTTTCAAAACTTTAAATTCATCACACATTATGGTACATTTAAATATTGGTGTACTATGCACTCATTAAAATTATATTTCCATAAAATGAGTATAGGAATATTCTTTCATATAATATTGCATTATAAATTTGATAAAGCCAAAAATGTATTTTATATATATATATATGTGTATATATACACATATATATACATGTTTATATATATTTATATATAAAATATAAATATTTTATATATATTTTTATATATTCATATATACATTTTATATATATACGTATATATATACATACATATATATATAAATGTACATATGTATATATATACGTATATATATGAATAGATATACTTTTATATAAACTCTATATGTATATATATCAGATATATAAAGACTTAAGTTATGTATCTGAATAAATTTTATAGATTTTAGAGACTTGTACACAGTTAATAAAATGTTGAATATTAATCTTATATTAACTTTGTACAAGTTTCTGAAGACATGAGCTTTACCTAGGAAAGTGAAAGAAGCCAAGATAATAATGCAAACTGTTGGCTTAATCCCCATATCCTACCAACAGATTTTTGTCATAGATGTCAGCTGGCTGTTGATATTTTATGTAGAAGATTTGAATTGTGATTTTTAGTGATGAAAGCTATCTTTATTCCTCTTAATTATATTTTATGATTGCAATTGACATTGTTTTGTGTAAAAAATAGTGGAGTGATATACCTAGTTTTACAAGTGTGGTTATATCCTGCCTTGCAGAAACAAGTGCATTGTTAAGTGAATAGTAGGGACACATCAAAACTCAGGATAATTGATCGTGATAATCTATATCTGTTGAAATTTACTTCTGACATATTTATCTTATTTTCAAGCATAAGCACATAAGAAAAGATTAACTCTAACTTCAAATATAGAAAGCAGTCCCTTTATACTTGTTACTGTTTCAAAAATTTTATAAAAATGAATGGGTTAAAATATTCTATTTCAAAGAACAGAATGAGTACATAGCATTTTAAGTAAATAAATTTTTTGCTTTATGTCTTTGACTTCAAAAATTATTACTTTGTAAAATCCATTCACTTATTATAATTTTTAAAAGATTGACCCAAAATTTTGTGTTAAATATGCAATAATTGCAAATTAGTGAAAATGGACAGTGAGTCATTCTGCTAGCATGAATCTCTAGAGAAGGTCCAAATGGCTATACAGGCAGAGCCTGAGTGACTGCACCACAGTTTAGGGAATGAGTCTCAGCATGTCAGAATGAGAGGTGTCTATTTGACAGGGGTAGAACAATAGTGACAAAATTTATCTTACTGGGGAACAAAAATAAAAGGAAAATGGATTCATCGATAATAAGAAATATAGCTGCTAAGGAAGTACCCTGGAGATGGCAAATTCATTTAATATCTGTGAGTTTGCACATTTCTGTTATGATTCATTATGTATTGACATGGAAATATTAGTTTTAGAGGCTATTTTCCTCATTTCCAAAATCTTTGGGAAATTTTCAGTGTAATAGTTCCCTCATTTCCTACAATGCGATACTCTCTTCCTTCATTTCCTTTAAAGGGGAAAAAAATAAAATATTGCTGACAAGTGTATTCTATTGCATGATGTCTCACAGTCCATTTTGCCTGGCTTGTGTTTCCTCCAGTTTTTAGATACATTGCCCCTTGTGAATGGCTTTATTCCGGGGTGGAGAATGGCTATTCCACCTTAGTAGTGTCGCTTCAGAGTCTGTGGCAATCAACCAGCTTCTTTTCATGTTCTAAGATTAACGTTTCTCACATAGGGCAGTCCTGTCAGCAACCAGTACAGAAGTACACATAATTCCCCTTGACACCCACTTTTAAAATCTTTTGGAAAATTTGTCATCTTTATTAATGAAGTTTGAGATTTTGGACCAGCTCACATTTAAAGTACTCTTTTTCTATTTTATTTTAAAATAATGCATATTCTGAAAGTGGAATCAAGTGTACATTATTCCTATTCTTTTAAAAAATTATCAGTGGGGCCAGGTGCTGCAGCTCATGCCTGTAATCCCAGCACTTTGGGAGGCCGAAGTGGCTGGATCACCTGAGGTCGAGTTCGGGACTAGCATGACCAACATGGCAGAACCCCATCTCTACTAAAAATACTAAATTAGCCAGGCATGGTGGTACATGCCTGTGATCCCAGCTACTCAGGTGACTGAGGCGGAGAATCACTTGAACCCCGGAGGCAAAGGTTGCAGTGAGCCAAGATTGCACCATTATACTCCAGCCTGGGCAACAAGAGTGAAATTCCATCTCAAAAAAAAGAACGTCAATGGCATTGACATTCTAATTTAATAAATTATTTGTTTTTAATAAAACTTTTTAGTGTTAGAGGCAAAAAAAATGTGTAGCATATCATCAAAGTGTGTCAAATCATGGGTACTACAAAATTTTCAAGTATTTATTGTTTTTTAAGGCTTTTCTCAAGTAAAGCTTGGTTAAAAATCTTTGCACGTTTCTCTATTAGTAGTCAAGGTCTAAGAAAAATGTTGAAGATGATCAGTAACTTTTCTTTGTTGCTAGGGCACTCTTACTAGTAGTTAGAAAACAGCACTAACAAACCCATTATAATCTCTCATACCAGTATTTTTTATTTGTACCAAGATGTGGAAAAAAATGTTAACGACATGCACAATAAAGCAATTAGAGCATGTACAAAATTTCAACTTTTAACTCAGTTTTTCATAATGATATTTTCAGAGCCTAAAGTGAAGGCTCAGTCTTGACTTTATAACATGTTAAACATGTTGAAAATGAAATAAACAGTGTCAGTGTGCACCACAATACTAACCTCATAATGAATCTTACTGTGGCTAACATAGAGATATCAAATATTATCTCAATGGATGTTTTTTCAACTAAAGAAAAAAAAAAGAAAGAAATAGGAATTGCAATTGTACATCTTATGCATTGTCCTGCAGAAAATGTTTTTTTGTTTGTTTGTTTGTTTTGTTTTTGCAATTGGTATGGAATTATGCCATGAATCTAGGAAACTCCAATTATATAGTTTTCAACAAAATAACTTTTTCCTGTGAGTTCGTCCAAAGGGATTTATATCATAGAGTAAGGTGAAATAAAAGAAACTATGCTTTATTGTTAGGTGATGCTACTGTCCTAATCATGTCATAGAATCCTATTAAGTTACACTGGATCATGTGGAAGATTCTTTTGGCCTGATCTAAGTAGTCTAAGTAACCCAATATCAGAGTACACTATTCTCTTAGCCAAATTCTGTAAAGATTTTTCTAAGAATGTTCTAATATTGTTCTTGAGAAAACTGTCAAAAGCCATAACAATTCTATTACACTTCCTCAAATCCATATATTCATGTTCCTTTCTCAGGGTCTTTGCACTTGCTGATTTATCCCCTGAAATATCTATCTGTCCCTTACATTTCTTTATGTCTTAGTCTTTCACTTTCTTCAGGCCCTGACTTGAATTTTACCAACTCTGATGTATTTTCCTAACCCTCTGTCAAAATTCACCACTGTTCTCTGCCTCTTTAATTATTGCCCTTCTCTTATTTTTCTCTTAGTTATATTTACAACCATCTAAAACTTCTTATATTTCACTTATTTACTAACTTTCCTCCTTATAGAATGATAACTCCTAGACAAGGATGGAGATTCTAGGTTATACTTCCAGATAACACAAAATACTGGATAGTAGGATTTATATATGAGACTTACCTGAGAGTCACCAGTTTGCAGCCAATACTGTGAATTTGGGTAGATCAATTTTCACAGTCCATAACACATAACAGTTATTCAATAAATACTTTGTAATGCATGAATAAATTGTTCCCTTTTAAAGAGTATTTTATTGGAAAAGCAATGCATGCATCCTTATAGAAAACTTCCCTTCCCAAAATAAATCATGTTTGCTTTTTTTCAGAAACAGCATATATCTTCAGTGATGTATATGCATAGGTGTGTGTATGTATGTATGTGTCTGTGTGTGTGTGTGTGTGTGTGTGTGTGTATTTTAACAGTTTTATAAACAAAGGGGAACATACTAAAACAAATTAGCAATACATCTTAGAAATTAACATACAGATATCTATTGTGCTTTTTAATAAGAACACTATAACCTATTATTTCCATGGATGCTTCATAAATTGTTTGATCTATCTAGCACTCCCTTATGAAAATATACTTTTTAAAATGCATAATCTTAACTCTGGGATACATTTAGATGAAATAGCCCTTTGTACAGAGGTAGACAACAATGACAATTTTAAATTGAATGGAGAAGAAGGACACTCTGAATTGGTGATATTTGAGTCAATATCTGAATTAAACAAGGGACCAAGACAAGAAGGAATTTAGGAGATGGATATTTCAGAAGTGGGAACAGCAAGTGGAAAGGTCCTGAGACAGGAAAACACCTCTAATGTATTCAACAGTATCAGGGTAGCTGCTGTCAGTTTTTATGATAAATTTGGAACAATTCTAGGAAATTATAAGGTATGTGTTTGGGAAAAGGACATCTAACTTTTAAAAAATGGCTTCCACTTCCATCCATGTCCCTAAGAGCCATTATCCTCAATAAACTAACACAGGAACAGAAAACCAAACACTACATCTTCTCACTTATAAATGGGAGCTGAACAATGAGAACACATGGACACAGGGAGAGGAACATCACACACTGGGGCCTGCCGGGGGCTGGGGTGAGGGGGAAAGAAGAGCATCAAGATAAATTGCTAATTCATGCTGTGCTTAATACCAAGCTGATGAGTTGACAGGTGCAGTAAACCACCATGGCACACGTTTACCGATGTAACATACCTACCTGCATGTCCTGCACATGTATCCCAGAACAAAATAAAATTAAATTACATTTAAAAGGAAGAAAGAAATAGCACACTAAAATATATTTGATAATATTATGCAAATAAAGCACTGATTCATTAAAAAATTTCTTGGTTTAGGAAAATGATTAAAACAATGCACAAACAGTGCAAGGTACTGCTGCTAAGCTATCTTCTCATTTTCCTTAAGGAGGCTGAGGCAGGAGAATTGCCTGAACCCAGGAGATGGAGGCTGCAGTGAGCCGAGATCGCACCACTGCTCTACAGCCTGGCACCTCGTGATGGAGGAAGATTCTGTCTCAAAAAAAAAAAAAAAAATAGTATTTGGAGCAAAAAGATTTCTTCAGTCTCCTCCTTAGTTGACAGGCTATAAATGAATAACCATATTAAGTAAATAGATGTGAAGTTCTAAATTTTGATGAAAACAAAATAAAGAAATAAGCAGCCCAAGTTCATTGTGGAAGTTATTGGCAGAGAACCAAGTTTTTAAGAAAAGAGTCTGTGAACTCTATCACTAGCTAAATTACGAGAGCATTTAGGTATTTGATTATACTTAGATACATCTATTTCTACAAGAATGACCTCAGTCAGCATTGCCACTTGATGGACACTGCCAGATTTGCCTTTGAGAATCTCTAGTTTCCAGGTACCTGAAGCTAATATATTGTCTTGTAATAAGCAAGTCTTCTCTACACTTTTCAGTGAACAGCTTGGCTGGTCACTGTGATAGACTGAAAAATGTGGATGGAGAACAAGCTAAACCATTACCTCCCTAGGATGTTCCTGTTAGATTTCTTGGGGAAGATAAACTCATGAGATGTAAGTATTGAGGTACCATTATTGCCACTATACATAGAAAAGTTTGTGGGAAGTGTAAAAATAAAGTCCCATGTCATTGTTTGAACCATTGGATCAAGCCACCCCAAACTCTACTGTATGGACTATGGTGCTTCTAAGATTTATAAAAACTACTTCATGGCATTACTTGCCTCTCCCTACCTCCCTTCCTCCCTTCCTTCCTTCTTTCCTTCTTCCTTCTTTTCCTTCCTCTCAACTTCCCTCTCTCTCCTCTTTTCTTTCTTTTGGTTTATCTTTAATTGAATCTTTGTCACTTATAACCAAAGTGTCCCAATATAAATTGTTTAATCTGTCTAATATTTAATTTACTCTCATACCTATTTTATATCTTGTGCTGATAATAATATCCAGGAAATAAACACTGTCATATAATAAAATAAATTCACTCAGGATGCAATCTAGTTTTAGTCACATAGATGTATTTTTTCTGTCCTTTTAGTGTGATTTTTAAATTGCTCATTGACATTAATCCTAGAAGCCTACTTTACCTCTCTTATTACCAAGTTGTGAGGAAAGATTCACTGTATGTAACTTGATAGCACTTATTAAATAATTCATACATATCTAAATGTAATATTTATTAGAAACTTCGTAAGTGCAAGGTCCTGTACCTGACACTGAGGATAAAACTTGTAGACTTTCACCTAAATGGTTTGCTTGTGTTTGTTCAATGATGAGACTTTTATTATTATAGTGTAGAAGTTAGAGTAATATGGAAAAATGGATTGCCAGAATAAAGGAAAGGATGAAAGTTTATTGACTAATGGCTGGGTATATTCAAAGATCCACTTTAAGAAAGCTAAAATGCCAATTCTCTATTAGTTGCTATTCCAACTCAAAGATGTGGGATAAAGTTTCTGAAAGAGAAATGAAAGCAAGACACTTGGTTTTAAACAGAGTACTTTGCTGAAAGTACTTTACTATATCTGGTAAAGAGGGCGTTGCATTTTCACCGTTCCCAATTCATAACGCAGGACGTAATTTCTCACCGGTGGAAGGCGGTACGTGGTCTTTTTTCTTTGATTTATACTGGTATTCTCCCATGTTTATATGATAATATTTCTGAGATACAAATATTAATCTATCACTCCCATGTTTAATGGCTTTCGGTAGCCTCAGAGTGATCTCAGGATACATTCTCTCTCCCCTGTCTGTTCAGATGCTCTATGACCACCCGTTGCCTGGTGTTATGCCATCTTAACACCCCTGCTTCTTTCTTCTTAGGACATTAGCACATACTTCTTTGGTGTGTCATATTTTTCTTGCTCTTTTTCTGGTCAAAGACCTTAGATCATTCCTGTATTTGTTTACTATATTTTTTCCCATCTCATAGCTTGGCCTCAGCCATTACAGATTTCTTGAAGGTAAGGATTTAGAAAAATGATGCAAGGTACCTGCATCTCCAGGACCTGGCACCTGGAAACCACTCAATTAGCATTTGTGGAGTGGGTGGATCAGTGAATGAGTCAAAGAATGATTACTGAAAAATACTAACTTGACTTTCACCTCAGATCTTGATTCATCTCTTTGCCATTTTTAGCTTTAGCCCAGGTAGGAGAAAGAGGACAAGATTTAATGATTTTTTTTGAGGCTTCATTTAGCTTTTACATTGAAAGATAAATTATGTATTTTTCTTTTTGTACCTTGCTTGATGTCAAAATAGCTCTAATCACCCCTGGAAAAAGCAGAATGATTATCTACACACTCCAAAATACAATTATTAAAAATTCTGCCTGTTTCTTAATCTGTATTTTCAGCTCAGCAGCAGCAAATACAAGCCTTTTGTCATCACCCGTTTCTGTCACTGAAGATAATAGCAATGCTTGGTTAATGGATCAAGGAAAATAAAATGAACCCACCGAGTTCCCTGTTTTATTTATTCTATTATGATATTTTATAGCATGCAATTTCATTTATGGTACTATTTATCATTAAATAATATACCATAAGTAATATGACAGGGCTTGAAATAATGAGAAAATATAAATATAATATTTTTGCTGTTTTAACTTTTAATTTAGAGATGGAAATGCTAAGGCATTTAGCATCTGAAGGTAGAATTTTTGGGGGATGCTGGCTCGAACAAACTGGAAGGTTTTAGAGAAAAAACTTACTCTCAGATGTCTTTAATTACCACATTGTTCCTTTTTATTTGTGTTAGAGAATTTAAATCTATTTGCTAAAATAATACCAGATATCAGTGCCACTCTATGCCAAAACCGATTTTCAAAATATTCCTGTGTCATTAGCATTTCAAGATTCTTAGGATTTGAATATATTCAAAGTAGTTTATGCCTGCATTTATTGTTTTCACTTTGCTGTTCACATGAGCTAATGGAAAATCATAATTCCCTTACAATTAGCACTCTATGTCTCCATCCACGTTATTTCTCAAATTGTTTAGTTTGTTTTTATACATGATTTTACAAATAGTTTTATACTATTTGTAAAAATAGTAAATTTCACATACAGGTAGAAAATTCTAAAATTTATAAAAGTGAAAAAAAAAAAATCATTAGGCCAGGTGCGGTGGCTCACGCCTGTAATCCCAGCACTTTGGGAGGCCAACGTGGGTGGATCACCAGGTCAAGAGATGGAGACCATCCTGGCCAACATGGTGAAACCCTGTCTCTACTAAAAAACACAAAAATTACCTGGGCGTGGTGGCGTGGGCCTGTAGTCCCATCTACTCGGGAGGCTGAGGCAGGAGAATTGCTTGAACCCGGGAGGTGGAGGTTGCAGTGAGCCGAGATCACGCCACTGTACTGTAGCCTGGCGCCTGGTGACAAAGCAAAACTCTGTCTTAAAGAAAAACAAAAATTAACAGTGCAAACATTTATTTTAGTCTTTTTGTTGATCTTTTTTACTTTTTTAAATCCCTTCTCTCAATATTTCCATGCTGTAAAAAAAAAAAAAAAAAAGGAAGAAAGGAAGGAAAAAAATAAATAAATTTTGTAGTTGAAAAGGGTATAAGCCGAATAGGAAAGTTCTGCTGCTCATTTGACTTGCCCCAACTAACCGCATAGTATTTTATTTCTGTAAAACTGGAAGAAGATTGGGGGATAGCTACAATATGCTTAATTTTGATAACAAATACAAAAGAGATTATTTCTCTTTCTGGCTCTCTTATTAAATTTTCAGGGGTGACAGTCCACACAAGATACTATAATATCCAACCCAGAAGGTCATCTGCTAAATTTATTTCAGGGCTGCTGTGTTCCCTTTTAATGCTATTTTCATAGAACGGTTTTAAGAAGAAATATCAAAGCCTATCTCTACTGATCCATCAAATGAAATAATTTTTATTTTCTGTTTCTTTGAATCACTATTCCTAATTTGAGTATGAGAAAAATACTACTAGGTTTAAAGACTGTACATAAAACTAAACGATGAAACAAACCAGTGACAATTGATACAAATCCCTCTGCAGACTGCGTCCTGGACATAATTCTATTCACAATAAAAATTAAACTATAAATTTCAGCCAGTATGCCTCGAACACCATCTCATGTGATGGAAGAGGAACAGTTATAGAAGAAAAATAACACATAAAAATTGGTGCATCCCAACTTATACATTCCTGTAATTCTGTCCTTAATTTTTTCTTTAATTTGGGCTACTAGATGCTGCCCAAAGGTTTAAATGTTCTATCTTCATCTCTCCTAATAGATGAAGGTTTTGAAAATTTAGCTGTGTTACTGGTGGAGGTTATTTAGGTTCTTGTCGTCTTGAACAAGGAATTAGACAAAATGAAAAAACAAAGCAAGGAAAGAATGAAGCAACAAAAACAGAGATTTATGGAAAATAAAAGTACACTCCACAGGGTGGGAGTGAGTGTGAGTATAGAGGCTCAAGAGTCTGGTTACAAAATTTCTGGGATTCAAATCCCCTCTAGAAATTTCCATTGGTTACTTGGTGTTTGCACTACATAAATGAAGAGGATGAAGTAAAGTTACAAAGTCATTTACTTGGTGTACGCCATATGTAAATGGAGAGGGTATTTCCTGTCATAGCTGGAGTGCTTCCATTTGACTTAGTTTTAAGAAGTCAGCATGAATTGTCCTAATGCTCTCTGCCTCCAGACCCTATTCTCCTGCCTCAGCTGGAGGTATTTAGTAGGCAATTAAATACGTGACTCTGCCCTAGAATACAAGAGTGGATGAGACTTTAAGTAAAGCAATACTGCAAACCCAAATTAGGAGTTTCTAATGGATGAAGTTGTCATGAATCAATACTAGAGATAACCCTGAGCTGGGGGCACATTAATTGCAGCCTCCCCAAGTAAAGCCCCATCATGTAAATGAGTCTTTGGGTCTTCTTGGTAAATAGTTTGTAATTCTAATATGTTTATATTCCCCTAAGATCTATTTGCTAATGAGTATGTGGAAGACTGAAGAGAAAAAAAAAAAGAAAGAAAAGGAAAACATTTGGCACTAAATTGACTTAAAGGAAACCAAGGTCCTGCAGCCTGAGTTTTTACCTGTTTTGTTAACTGATTAGCCTACATTGGGATTGAATAAATATTTCTGAAGTTTTGTTATGTTTTTTAAATGAGATTTTTTTTTAAATTTGTCATTGATTTAGTAAATGATCTTTAGGGGAATATATTGATAGCCACTAACCCACACTTAACAACTATGGTTTGTCCTGTTCTTTAGTTTTTTTTTTTTCTTTTATAGCTAACTTTAGAATACAATGAAGTGACTTTCACTTACAGATCAGCTCACAGAGATAAAGTGAAAAAATATATACTGCCTCATAATTATAGGCTTCACTTAGTATAACTGGATTCAGTAGCTTAAAAAATTATCCTTCTATTGTCTTCTCTTAGATTTTCTACCTTTTGTGTGGCTTTCAGATGGTAGCTTCTTACAAGCTTAGGCTCCATATTTAGACCCAACATGAACAGCTTGCCTCTATTTCAATAATCCCAACAAAACTCTTACTATATATTCCTAACGTTTGTCAGATCACGTGTCTATCACTAATGCAAAGATGTCAGTCAGAAAAGTGAAATCACTAATGGTCAGACTTGCATTATTAAAAGGAGCATGACAAAATGAAAAGGAGTCCAGAAAATAATGTTCAGACAGCTAAAGTATAGTAATGCGACACAGTTTCATGCCTAGGATTTAAATGTTATGTGAAACAATACATTACATTCCTGGAAATATGAATAATTTCTGTCTCCTTCACTAAAGCTGATGTATGTATAACCACACTCCTGCAAATCTATTCTAAATATGCATGTTTTAAAATCACTTATTTTTTTCCATTGGATACCAATAGAGAAGAGAATACAAATCCCAAATAAAGAATAGACAGAGTAAACAAAACAAAATGAAAACTCAGAAACACTGATACATATAATCAGTGACTTACTATAAGGTAAATTTATGTTTGATCATGGGGTTTTATTCAAAAACAACTGTAATGAAATCTAAATTAAATGAAATAATAGTGGTGTGCATGCAATTTCTACATTTATTCCCTGTTTAGAATGTGTTTAATAAGCAATACTATGCTAGCCTTTGAGTTTATAAACCCTACTTCAATGGGAAAATGGATATGTACTTGCAAATGTCTGACTAATGATGGAAAGATAGCAACTAAATAAATTATCTGCTGTATAATATACATTTATAAAACATACTAAAAGGATTTTTTACAAAATAATTCAATACATTAAGTAAGAATATATATGTCACATCCATCAAATTGCAAGATGTTTGCTCATTCCAATTTTATTCAAGTTAACTTTATTTCTTATAAGCCTATATTTGGAATGAAGAATTAAATTTCCCCCTACGTTTCTGTAATAAGTTTCAAAGGATGAAATATTAGTTTGTAGTAAGGTAAAGATTTTTGATGTAGCATGCACAGAATTGTTAATATAATGAGAAAACATTTTTTATATACTAAAAAAAAAACCCACAATGAAATCGTTTCAAAGTTTAAAAGGTGCTTTGATTAAAGCATTATTAGTTATTAAAAGGATAGTAAATAAAACATTGTAATAACAAAACAAGTGATTAGGGATGCTCACATGAGAAGATGATATCATTTTTACAAATATTCACATTTCATACATTTTCAAAGTTCTAATGAGAAATTCCATTTTTTATCTGAATAGCTCAAAACAGATTTGATCAAGATTTTGTAGTAATCAGATAAATAAATAAATAAACGAAGAGACAACAACAACAGACACAGTGATTCCAGAACAGTTCAGTGCATTAGTCTTTGCAAGTGTTCAGCTGATAATTGATAATAAACTTCAGGTTTAAAATAAAAAGCAGACTTCTTTTTATAACAATTACATAATAAAAATGTTTATTCAACAGAATTTGTGGTATGTGGGCAAGTTATTCATTGATTTCCCCCCTCCATTAAAATAATAATAATAATAAGATAATGATAATAATCATCAGTGCTAATTTATCTTTTATTTAAATATGAAATAAATTTTTAAAAAAGAGAATAATGTACCTTTTTTATTGCCACAATTCTCAGAATGCTTAAAACATATGTATATATTTTTTTCCATGCCAATGTAGGTCCAAAAGAAGAGACGTTTAAAACATTTTATTTTTAATTTATTGGTATATACATAATAATAATGGCAGATTTTAAAATCAAAAGAATGCTTTATTTATCAGCCAAAATAAAGTACAGCTGAAGCAATCAGCAGCTGTTGGTTGATCATCCGGAAGAATAAAAGGATGTATTTATAGGAGAAAAAATAGTGTATTTTCCCAATCCATCACATAGTCTCATATTCTTAAAATTAATGCCTATAACCTGCTGAGTAATTTTGAAAATGGTTATGATTGTAAATAAGATGGCATTTAAAAATAGACTTTATAAGGTGAAATTTACTATTTTGCATACATACTGCTATATAATGTTTTAAATATGGATATCTATTAAAAATAGTTAATTTATTTTAAAATATAATATTGCAAAATACATTCTACATTGAGCATTATGGCACTTATCCAAAAACAGGCTTTAATTAATAGGTTATGGGTACTACGGCCTATTTATTTATACACTTTTACAGCTGCCAAACCTCCATTCAATATGCAATAAATTAAACATAAAGCTAATTGTAACCACAAGGAGAAACAAAAATAATATTATATATTTTAATAAGCATATGTTTATAAAATTTTCTATTTCAATAAAAATGAAAAAGGTGATGTCAAAATGATTATGACAGTTTAAAATTCTACTTCTTTTTATATGTATTGATTCAGATTAAAGTCCAGTTTTAGCATTCAAATAATTGAATCCTTCTTATGACTCCATGAGGGTGGGAAGACTGAATATATGTCGTTATATTTTCCACAAAACTAAAGTTGCACAATTACTGATATATTATTTGAGTGTCTAGGAAAACTCTTCTTAACAATATATTGAGACTAGCAGACATTGGTCGTTTATTGTAAAAAGGTAATATGAAGTAAAGGATTCTAATAAATGGATATAGAATATACCTTACGATGATTTTATCTTCACTTCATATATGGAAGTGTACTTCCACTCACCAACATTTTTTTTTTTTGAGACAGATGCTCGCTCTTGTCACCCAGGCTGGAGTGCAATGGTGCAATCTCGGCTCATCACAACCTCCGTCTCCCGGGTTCAAGCAATTCTCCCGCCTCAGCCTCCCGAGTAGCTGGGACTACAGGCGAGCACCACCATGCCCAGCTAACTTTTGTATTTTTAGTAGAGACGGGGTTTCACCGTGTTGACCAGTAAGGTTTCGATCTCTTGACCTCGTGATCCACCCGCCTCGGTCTCCCAAAGTGCTGGGATTATAGGCGTGAGCCACCGCGCCCGGCCCCACCAACATTTTAATATAAAAGTCAGGGCTTATCTTTGAGGATAGGCAAGCAACTTGAGTTCAAAACCACACCGCAGAATTCTTTGTGACTTTTACCTTTTTATTCCATTTGCTTTTAGTCGGTGTGTTTCCCAAACTTAACTGTAGAGTATTTTCTTCTGTGGTTTTAATCAAGTCTTTCCAAGCAGCTACTCCCTGCATGATGGACCTTACCTGTAGTCAGACGATGTTTCCTGTTTTTCAGGGCGCCAGTGGAATCTTTTTATTAACATCTCAAAATGTTTCAAATTACCGGTTTTATAACTTGACCTGCGTTTCCCACGGTCACTTCTCCTAGCATTTCTGACCTGCCGCCCTCGTAACTCACTGAGGTTTGTGTGCCTTCCATGCATCTCTCACGACCTATTCACACCTAATATAAGCCCAGTTTAACAAAGGGGAGGGAGCGAAAAGCAAGATATGCTGTTTTGTTCACTCCTATAGCACCAGTGTCTAGAAGAGTACCTGACACAAATTATTCAATAAATATTTATGTAATGAATTAAATAATTATCTAATTTCATCATAATTCCTGTGGATTAACAACACAGTTGCTTATGCATTTAAAGTTGCTAAATATTCTCCTGGGTAAAATGATTTTTACTCCTAAGACATTAACACTTCGTATGACATATTATTTTGCTTCTTTTCTTCTTCTTTTTTTTTTTTTAGCACTAAGGATTACATTAGACATTTAAATTGATTATAATAATGAAAGCATCTTTAATATATTCAGTAGAAACAAAAGGTTTATATCAACAAGAGGATTATTCTGGTATTAAGCTTATGATAAGTAATACTCAATAAATTTATCAAGTCCTTTTTCAGGGTTTATTGGCAATAAACAATTCAAATATTTATTGGAATATTTAAATTCACAGCATTTTTGTTTTTATTAATTAGTTAAGCATGAAGTTTGCTGTAAACTGAATAAATGTATAATAAAATCAAAATAAATAAACAACTATTTCACTCTTTTAATTTATTTCTCCAGGGATTCAAATGGAAGTCACACATTTAATGAAGTCCTAACTTCTTGGAAGTATAATAAAATAGAATAGGAGCTTATAATTACATTCCCTCCAGAATTTATTTTATGTGCACTGAAAACAAAGTCACCCTTATTCACAAATGATGATCTGTAAATATGAAAGAAAATAATGTGATAAAGGTTAGGCTTTGAAGTACATGAAAACCTATGACTTAATAAACGTCTCAATGACACAGCCAGTGAGGCAAACACAACCTATTAGTATGTGATTCTTTCTACAGGAAAGCAGAGAAAATAGAGTGACAGAATATTAGAAGCAATGCAGTTAGACAACTAAAATGTACCAAAGAGTCAAGGGGAAAAATATACTATTTAAGAACATGATGTATTTTATAATATTTCTATCAGATCACTATGATCTATAAAAACAATTCACACTGGAACACAGACTGAATGATGTCTACTTCTTAGTTTGAATACTAAATACAGACATTTTATTAAATCTAGTAAACAGATTAATTCTGTAGGTGGTTATAAGAAAGACAAATAATTGAAAATAAGTAAATTAGCCATGTAAAAAATTTTTACATCTTTTCTACACAATTATGATATTGTGATACATATTTATTTATATTCAAATATATATTAATAGATACATATTATCTAGTAAAAGATACCTCTATTTTGACATGAAATAACTCTATTTTGTTGTAAAACATGTCTAAAATCACAGTCATATAATACAATTAGGGTTTAATTAAATGTACTGACCTATATTCCTCAGAGCCATAGACAAACCACTGAAATTCTTAATCTGTGATCAATATTTAAGGTGAATTAAAAAGAATATTTTAGTTATTGCTGAGAATAATATTAAAAAGTATTTAAACTCAAAATAAAATAGCTTATTTGATATTTACATGAGCCTCATATTAAGGGTCTGATAAAAAATGCAGTGATTTTAACACAGAGCATTAATTTTGCTTAGGAAAAGTCTAAGAAGGTAAAAAATATCTTTGAGTTTATCACATGTATGTTTCTGCAGTATACACATTAGAAAAGCACCTGCAGACTTCCTATGTTTGTAACTTACTTTTTTATTTTTTGTGTTATTATTTTAAAAATCAACAAAATGTTCTGAAGACATCATACTCAAACTTAAACAAAGAAATCTAATATGCTAGGGGAAAAAAACATCAGTAATTCTGTAATACATCTTATTTCTCTTCCTTTATGTGTTAGTAAATAAATGGTATTCGAATCATTACCTGTATTAAGCAAAGCAAAATTAGAACAGATAAGAGGACTACTGATGATAGGTAATTGCAACTGACACTATTTTTTTTATAATGATTGATAGCATGTCATAATGTTCATTGTTTTAGAGTTCATCATACAACTGAGCACTGAGAAACCAGAGAAAACTAAACAGGAAAAACAAAAGCATGTTTTTGCCTCGGGACACAGAATAAAGAGTACTATCTTTTAAGGAAATTAGAGAAAGACTCAACATATCACAAGTTTCCATAATATTGTTCTATATTAGTAAATATGTACAAAATCCATGTATATGTTGATAATATTTAATATATAATATAACAAATTTGAGATTATTTCATCAATATAATAAAAATAGTAAAAGAAATGGTAATAGTTCAATAAAGCTTATGACATTGTATGAATTCATACATACTATTATAGAGAATATGGATATGAATATGTAATGTATTTTAAAGTAAAAATTAGAATAAATGCTTTTTGAAGTATGTTTCCTGAGAAAAAACATTATTCATAAATGTCATTTTTACCTTTTTTGTGACCAAATTAATATAATACTGTTATAATTCCATAAAAGGAAAGCAAAATGAGGGGGCCCACAAATTAAAGAAATATTTCAAACAATTTTGAACTTCTGCTTATAGCATTAATATTTTCAAAAAGAGTTCTAGCAATGAAAATCTTACAATTACTAGCTGGATAAATTACACTAACAATAAAAACTGAATGCATGACTTCAAAGCAGTTTGCAAAATGAAAAAGAAAACATAAGCCAATAAAAAAAAAAGTTAAGAAAGGAGAAAAAATAAAACTGAAATAAAAAGTGGTGAGGAATAGAGAACACTATATTAAATCATAAAATGAAATTTAATCATAAAAGGAATCAAAATAAATATAAACGAGCTAAATTAGATAGAAAAGACTATTGTCAGGTTAAATTTTTAAAAATCACCTAAATGTTTTCTAGACAGAAATATTTTCAAAGAAGTTTTACTGCTAATAGAATATATATATATATAATGCTAATCTTAACAAAACCGAGGTAGGTTTGTTAATATCTGAAGCATTTTAAAAAATAAACTTTTATTTTAAAAGAGGAACACCCTGTTATTTAATGACAAAAATGTTCATTCATCCAGACAATATACTAATTCTTAACTTCAGTGTAATTCATTTATTTTAAGTAAACTAAATAAGAAAAATGTGTAAACTTTCTTCAGTAATAGGAGATTTCAAAACAATTTATTTCTTAGCAATGCACTGCACTGTTAATTTATCATTAAAAATTAACATAAACTGTCACACATAATTTTTAAAATATCTTTAACCAACACAGTTAAATATTTTATAAAATTAAACACCCAATCTTGCTAAAGCTGTTATTCAGCCAAAATTCAAGGAAATATTTTATTTAAAGGAGATCTATAAAAAAAAAATGCTATAATAAAATCACATTGAATTGCAAAGTATATAAAGCATTCTATTTCCAATCAAGAAGTCAAAACCATTATCACTGACTTTATAAAACAATTTAATTAAAATTCTATCTAAACAATTAAGTGAATAACAGAAAATTATAAATTCAGAACAGCCTGAAAAATTAGAATAAAAAAATAAGAATATAATAGATTATATGAATGTTTCTTCATAAATGCCAGAATAATTATATAGATATATTATTAGTATTAATAAGAGAGTTATTTAGGTTGCTGAACATTAGATTATTAACTAAATCTCACTGTATTTCTAGAACAGAACATAATAAATTTTATTAATGTAATTTTTAATGGGAATAAAAATATAATACTTAAAATTTTGTTTTATAAAATATCTATAAATTACATGTAGAACATTTTAAGTGTATAGTAAAATGTATCTAAAATGACCAAAATAAATAATTTAGAGAGGTATCATATTTTGGGGTAGGAGTATTCAAAACCATAAACATGTTAGTTTTTCTAAAATTGACCTACATTTTCGGTTCAATTCCATTCAAAATCTCAGCATGTTTCTTCATGAACCTTAACAAGATAATTATACATTTACAATGTAAAAGAATATGACAAAGACTACCTGTAATACGTTTAAAAAATCTGTGTAAGTGTATTAAAATGTGGTATTTGCAATATTATGCCTTATAAACATCTTTAGTAATTAAGACAGAATGCTAATGATGCTTAAATAGAATAATAACTGGATGAATATGAATAGAGACCTCTGAAACACACACACATGGAAATTTTATATGTGAAAATCTCAGTGATGTAAATCAGTGATAACCAATAAATGAACAATTAGGGAAAAAATTATTTACTTACCAATTAAATAAAAAGCAACTTTTAATATTAATATTTCAAAATATTTTCAAAAATCCTATGCATTCACTGGAAAATGTTATTTTTCTGTACTTTTGATTAATTAAAATTTTAAAATATCCTTTACCACATGATAATGTAAATAAAGTGAAAAAACTAGCAATACTAGAAGTATGTATTTGGTGGTTGTAAAACCAACAAAGATTCATATTCAGAATACATAAAAATCCCCTACGTATCAATTTTAAGATAGATGTAAACAAAAGAAAATAGGCCAAACTTATGCAGGGTGATTCCAGAGAAATTTACACAATGTATAGTAAATATCTTCACAAATGTTCAATATCACATGTAATCAGGGCAATTCCAATATAAACTCAATGAGATTTGACTTTAGTAATAAAAATGGAAGTCAAATAATTCTAAGAGTTGGGGCAAGTGGTAATCAACAAGAATCCTTTACAGTGCAGTTCGGACTGTGATATTTTGCAACCACTTTGGAAATGTGTGGGCACATACCCTAAAACTTTTTTTTTTTTTTCTACAGAGTATCATTTTTTTGCCCAGGCTGGAGTTCAATGGCATAATCTTGACTCACTGCAACCTCTGCCTCCTGGGTTCAAGTGATTCTCCTGCCTCAGCCTGCAGAGAAGCTGGGATCACAGGCATGCACCACCACGCCTGGCTAATTTTACATTTTTAGTAGAGACAGGGTTTCACTATTTTGGCCACGCTGGTCTGAAACTCCTGACCTCAGGTGATCCTCTGGCCTCGGCCTCCCAGAGTGCTGGGATTACAGGTATTCCCGGCCCAATTTTTATTTTCCATGTAATACCTAGAAAAACTTCTGAATCTATATAGAGACAAATTTCCTAGAAGAATATTTAAGAATGATGAATACCTGAAAACAAAGCAAGTTTTGATTGACAGAAAATCCAATGGAAACTAATGTAGCAGTGAAAGGAATACACCAATACTTCAAAAATAATGTACCAATTTCAAAATCAAAGTTGGTACTGAGAAGTGGAGTGCTGTTGTAACAAATATCTAAAAATGTGGCAGCATTTGGAAACTGAGTAATGGGTAGAAGCTGAAAAGTTTTGATGTACATGCTAGATAAAGCCTATGTATAGCTATGAAGGAACTTAAAGGTATTCTGATGAGGGCTCAGAAATTAAAGAAGAAAGCTGTGGAGAAAGCTTTCATATTCTTAAAGAACACATAAATAGCTGTGTACCAAATGTTGCTAGAAATATGGATTCGAATGGCTGTTTTGGTGATATCTCAGATGAAAATTAGTAAATTAGTGATATGCTATTGATCAATAAATAAAATATTATCCTTGTTATAAAATGACAAATAACTTGGCTGAATTGTGTTTGTCTTCTAGTGATTTCTGGAAGGTAGTACTGTGAATGATGAAATTGAATATTTGTTTGAAGACAGTTCTAAGTACAATGTTGAAAAAGCACCTTGGTTCCTCTTGACTGCTTGTAGCAAAATATGAGAAGAGAGAAATAAACTGAACACAGAGATGTTAAGCAAATAGCAATTGTAACTTAGAGATTTGGAAAAGTCTCAGTCTGTTCATGTTACAAAAAAATGAGATTTTGGAATTCCCAGCTTCCAAAACTGTGATAAATACATACTGGTGTTTGAGCCACCCAGACTATAGTACTATATTTTGTAGCAGCCTAAACTGACCAACCCAGCCATATTACAAAATCAAATATTCAATAGAAAAGTTGAAATACAAGTAAAAAGACATCTTCTGTATCACAGAATATAAAGAAAATAAAAGCATGAGCGGGAATGAAAGAAACACAAGCAGTAAATTCAGAAGAGTTCCAGAAAGAACTTTGAAAGAAGAATTGAATTTTTAAAATAACAAAATAAGATTTTTAGAAAGTTATTTTCAAATTAGAATAGTCAAAGTGTTGAAAAACAAAACAATAATAATAGAAAGAGTAAGAAGAAAAGCAGGAAGAGAATTAAGAATGCCTCATAATGAAATATTGTGATATTGAGGATATCCTAGGATACTGAGAATAACTTTAAAATTCTTAGAAATTTTATAGAGAAAAGAAGAATTAAGAAGAAAATTAAAACTAGTTCTAACAGTAGAACAAATTTTAGATCCGCATGAGTCTTATAAGCAACACTGGTATGTGGAAAAACATAAAGTTATGCCTTCATATGTCTGAGCACAAATTATTTTTAATCTAGAATTCAATATTCATCCAAACTATCAAAAATTAGTGTGAGCAAAAGATGCAGACATACAAGAATCCAAATTTATCTATCTCCTTTTGTCTCTTTTGGGTGTAGTTGCTCAAGGGTATAAAATAAAGTAGTTAATAAGGAAAAAAGATACAAGATTGAGGAAACAATGAATGTAATCTAGAAATAGAGTAAAACAAATACCTGAAGGACAGCATTACAGTCAAATTAGAGAATAACCAATGCAGTTGGAGAAAAAATACACATATACACATATATATATATATGGAGAGAGAGAGAGAGAGAGAGAGAGACTTTATGTCTGTTATAAAAATTAACTTAAAATCAATAATAGATCAAAATGCAAATCTCAAATCTATAAAATTTCTAGAAATTATCAAAGAAAAATACCTATGCATCTTAGGTTTGTTGATGTGTTTTAAGACACAATACCAAAAGCATGATTAATGAAAAATAATAATAATTAGTAAGTCTCACATCATTGAAGTTAAAAACTTCCACTCTGTAAAACACACTTGTAAGGAGATGAAAAGTCAAGCTACAGGCTGGGAAATAATCTTGACCAAACATATATCTGGTCGAGGACTTGTATCAAAAAAATATAAAGAACACTGAAAAGGTAATGATAAGAAATCAAAAGCCCTAGTTTGGCAAATCACAGGCAAAACCAAATATTGTATTAGTTTCGAGAACTACCATAAAGCACCACAAACTGCATGCTTCAACAAGAGAAATTTATGGTTTTACAATTCTAGTGGCTAGAAATCCAAGATCAAGGTGTTTTCATGGGTTGGTTCCTTATGGAGGCTGTAAAAGAAAATTTCTTCTATGTTTCTCATCTAGTTTCGGGTAGTTTGCCAGCAATCTTTGGTGTCCCTTGGCAGGTAAATGCATCACCCTGATATTTATCCTCAGTTTTCCACGGTATTCTATCTATGTGCTTGTCTATGTCCAAATTTCTGTTTTTTAAGGACAAACTAGTCATATCGCATTAGCGGTCCATTCTACCTGAGAATTATCTTATTTAACTCATTATTTTTACAATGATTTTATTTCCAAACAAGGTTACTTTCTGAGATAATGAGGGTTAAAATTCCAACATATTGTCACAGGTAGATAGGGATGAGTGGGGCAGGAGAGGGGCTCCCCCACCCCAGCCACTAGAAAGGGCAATATCGCATTGCCTTTCAGAAAGTGATAAATTCCCAGCCTGAACCAAGGAGAGGCATTTCCTGATGGTCCACAGTTGTTAGCATCAAACTGTTAATTGAATATAGGCCCTAGGGAGAAGCAACTTCATGGGCATGCAGATTAAGAGACAAAAATGGCCAAGTATGATTTTTCCAGGTACCCTCCACTGGAAAAAGAAAGAAAGCCTCAGACTGGCATGCATATAACTCCCTAAATACATTGTTCAATTCCAAAGTGTAAGAAGGACACTGTGCATGCAGAAAATCCATCCTAAGGGAAGAATCATAAGAAAGAGGTGAGCCTATAAAGTCCCAGGATCAAGGTTAATGGCCCCTTCTTTTTCTCTCTTTGACCTCAGGCACCCAGTTGGATCTCTTCTATTGGTTTTTATTCCCCCCCTGTTCTAAGACCTTTTAAATAAACTTCCATTTCTTCTTTGGAACTTGCTTCAATCTCTTTTTCTGCTTTATGCCCCTCAGTCAAATTATTTCTTCTGAGGAGAAAAGGACTGAAGTTGCAGCAGACAGGTGCGAATTTGCCACCAGTAACTTGGGGTAACTTGGATCTCTTCTCCCACTAACAATATGAGTTCCTAGGAAACAGTTCAACTCACAACAGATCTGAACAGACACCCAATCAAAGATGATATGGATGACTAGTAAGAATATGAAAAAATATTCAGCATCTGAAGGGTCTTCAAACTATTCATGGAAAACATGTCTTTTGGAAGAACTCTGAATACACATTAATTTTTTTCATTAAAACAAACTCATATTAACTTGTAACATATCTAAACAGGATATACTTTTAGGCACTAAGAAGGATAAGAAATCGGTCTGAAAAGAGCTGCTATCAGAGCAACATGAATTCTTCTAAAATTGAAACAAGAACAAACAACAAATATATACTGAAGCTTGGGTGGGAGAATGGTGAAATTATAGATTATTTCTGAAAAGTTTACAATACATTTGGACAATGCCCTAAATGAATCAGCAGTTTACAAATGGATAACTTATTCTAAGATAGGATGAGATGTTGTTGAAAATGAAGCACATAGCAACAGACCATCCATGTCAATTTGCAGGAAAAATACTTAATTTTGTTTGTGCCCTAGTTGAAGAGAACCATCAATTAATCACAGAAATAATACCCACCATCATGGACATTTCAATTGGTTCCACTTAAATAATTTTGATTGAAAACTTAAAGCTGAGCAAACTGTCCACTAGATGAGTACCAAAACCATTGCGCTCAGATTGGCTCCAGACAAAAGTAGAGAATTAATGGAAATTGTAAACAAGTAGGGTCAAGAACAAGAAGTATTTTTTTGAAGAACTGTAACAGGAGATCAAATATACCTTTAGCAGTACAATCCTAAAGACAAAATACAGTTGAAGTGATGGCTATCAAGAGGTGAAAGTGGTCCAGTCAAAGAAAAAGTGGACTGGTCATGAACAAAGAGTATCGTTTCTTGGAATAATCATGGCAATTTGCTTGTTGACTGCCGAAAAGTCAAAGAACAATAACATTAGCTGCTTATTATGAAAGGTTTAAAAATATTAGCCATGACTTTAGTAGAAAAATGCTCAGGAAAGCATCACTAGAGAGTCTTTATTTACCAAGACAATACTTCTGCTCATTGTCTCATCAAACAATAGAAATTTTGTGACATTATTCAATGAGAAATCATCAGGTATCAACTTAATAGTGTTAATTTAGTTCCTCTTGGCTTCTTCTTGTTTTATAATCTAAAAAATACTATGTAAAGGACACCCATTATTTTTCAGTTAATAATGTAAAACAGGCTGGGTGCAATGAGTTTTGCCTGTAATTACAACATTTTGAGAGGCAGAGATGGAAGGATCACTTCAGCTCAGGAGTTTGAAACCAGCCTGGGCAACACAGTGATGCCCTGTCTCTATAAACAATAAAAAAATAGCCTGGTATGGTGATATGTGCCTATAATCTCAGCTACTTAAGAGGCTGAGGTGGGAGGAGAGTTTGAGCCCAGGAGTTTGAGGCTACAGTAAGCTAGGATTTCACCATGCCCCCAGCCTGGGTGACAGAGTGAAACTTCTTCTCTAAATATTAAAAGTTAAAAGACTGCATTGACATGGCTAAATTCTCAGGACCTTCAGTTTTTGGGGATGTACTAAAGAGTTGGTATCACTGCTTACAGTATTTCTTAAACTTGATGAAGGCTATGTAAGGAATAAAGTTTTTTTTTGTTTTTATGTTTTAATTCTATAGTTTATTACAAACATTTGGAAGTACGCTTGTATTTGATTAGAAAAATGCATATTAAAATAAAAATGAGGTATTATTACACACAACCAGAATGAGTAAATATTAAAATACTAATAGCATGAAATGTGGTGAGGGTGTGTAGCAGTAGAAACTCATTATTTGCTGATAGAAATGCAAAATAGTGCAGCAACTGTGGAAGACACTTTATCAGTTTCTTGCAAAGCTAAAACATAGTTTTACCATATAATTCAACAATTTTTTTTTTGCCTAGGTATTTACACAAATGAGTTGAAAACTTATATCCTCACACACATAAACTCCATATAAAAATATTTATAGCAGTTTCATTAGTTGCCAATAATTGGGAGATGTATGTCAGTTGTTGAATGGATACATAAGTTGTGCAACATGCATGTTATAGAATATTATGCAGCAATAAAAATGGATTATCAAGCCACAAAGAGTCCTGGAGGAATCATCAATGCATATTGCTAAGTGCAAGAAGCTAGTCTGAAAAAAAACTATGCACAGCATAATTTCACTATATGATATTTTAGAAAAGGTAAAACTATAAAAACAGTAAAAATAAGTATTTTCTGGTGTTTAGGGAAAAAGGAGAGAGGGACAAAATGGTTTCACAAGGTAATTTTTAGAGCAGTTACGCTTCTCTGTATGATACTGTAATGGTGGATACATAACTTTATGTATTTGGCAAAACCCATACAATTCTACATAACAGTAAACTTAATGTAAACTATGGACATTACTTAATAATAATGTATCAATATTGATTAAATTATAACAATGTATGACACCATTGCAAGATGTCAATACAGAAAACTGAGGGTGAGAGTAGATGGAGTATATGGGATTTTTCTGCACTTTCTTTCTGGCCAGGTTTTCTGTGTACCAAAGGCTGCTCTAAAAGTGATCTATTAATAAAATATGTTAAACCAAAATATATATAACAAATTATATATATATATATATATATTTAGAGCAGTTATGCTTCTCTGTATGATACTGTAATGGTGGATACATAATCTTATGTATTTGGCTATATATTTATGATGGCAGAAAGAGGCAAACAGGGGTGGGTCCCCAGTGAAACCTGACTTTCAAGCCAAAGACTGTTTAAAGCCTGAAAACCAAGCCACAAGTCTCAGATAAATCCCTAGACCAGACTGAGAACTTCTCTTCCTGATTGGCACACTTTCCTCTGATTGATTCCCACCCTTCACCCATTTTACATATACTTCCCCTTCCCTAACTGTTTTTTAAACTTTTATGCCCATCTTTGAGTGGTGTCTTTCTTCAGCCTTTATTGCATACTCACAAACCAATCAGCATGCACTCCCTCTTTCTGAACCCACAAAAGCCCAACTATCAGCCACACTGGGGAGACTACTTGACACCCCCCACCCCAGTTTGAACAGGCATTGTCAAAAGGTCTCTCTGAGTTTCCTTATCTTCATATTAAAGTTTCACAATGCAGGTGACATTCCCTTCTTTGCCCCAACTGAAGAAGTCTCTCAGGAAGTTGGTAAGCCTCTTTTTAATTTTCTGACTAACAGAGGATATAAAGTCTCAAAATCTAAGGCTTAGCTGTGTCAGACTTCGGTGAACCACCTAGGTCTAGTATTGTGAGGGGAAACAGGGCACTAGGCAAAGAAAGAATTAAGCCTGTCTCCTCCTCTCAGCTCCACAAAACCCTCAAGCAATTGAGGGGATTCTTGGGCATTACAGGATTCTGCAGACTATGGCTTCCCAGATACTGTAAAATAGTGCATCCCTTACATCACCTAATAATGGACACTTAGGAAGCTAAAAGTCACTACCTGATTTGGGAACCAAAGGTTAAAAAGGGCTTTGACCGAAACACCAGCTCTTATTCCTCCCAAGTTTTTATGAATTAGGAAGGAAGGAAATGTCCCTGAGAGTTCTAACCCAGGCCCAAGGTCCAGCCCAGCAGCCTATAAGCTACCTAAACAAGGAACTTGGTTTGGTAGCTGAAGGATGGCTCGCCTGCCTTCAAGCAGTTGCAGTAGTGGCCTTGCTGGTATCAGAGGCTACTAAGTTTACCATGGGGAATAACTAACCATTCATACTCCACATAATGTAGCAGAATTGCTGTCTTACAAGGGGAGTCTTTGTTTAGCGAGCAATTACCTTCTCAAATATCAATCTCTACTATGAGACTCTACAGTCCAATTAAGAACCTGTCCTTCCCTAAACCCAGCCATCATTTTTTCCAGAGGAAACTGGGGAACTTGAACATGACTGAACAGATAGTGGTGCAAAGCTATGAGGGCAGAGAAAACCTAAAAAATAAACCCATACTGGAAAGTTCTTTTGTAGAAAAAGCATATTACTTTTTATACTTCTATGAAGAAATACCACTGATTAGATAATTTATAAAGAGAAACAGGTTTGACGAACTAAGAGTTTGACCTGGCTGGGGAGGCCTCACAATCATGATAGAAGACAAAGGAGAAGCAAAGCAAAGGCATGTCTTACATGGCAGCAGATAAGAGAGTGTGTGCAGGGGAACTGTCCTTTTATAAAACCATCAGATCTCTTGAGACTTATTTACTATCATGAGAACATAATGGGAAAGACCCACTTTCATGATTCAATTACTTCCCACCAGGTCCGTCCCCCAACAAGTGGGGATTATGGGAGCTACAATTCAAAATAAGATTTGGGTGGGAAGACAACCAAACCATATAAACAATTGTTCCATAAAGCAGAGTGTATTAGTTTTTATGCTGCTAATGAAGACATACCTGAGACAGGGCAATTTACAAAAGGAGGAGCTTTAATATACTTGCAGTTCCACATGAGTGGGGAGGCTTCACGATCATGGTGGAAGGCGAGGGGAAGCAAGTCATGTCTTACACGGACAGCAGCAGGTAAACAGAGAGCTTCGGCAAGGAAACTCCACTTTATAAAGCCATCCGATCTCATGAGACTTATTCACTATCACAAAAACAGCATAGGAAAGACCTGTCCCTATGATTCAATTACCTTCCACTGGATCCCTCTCACAACATGTGAAAATTCTGTGATGAAATTTTTTTCTTTAATAGAGTTGAATATTGGCTCCTATTCTCTTCTGGCTTGTAGGGTTTCTGCAGAGAGATCCACTGTTAGTCTGATGGGCTTCCCTTTGTGGGTAACCTGGCCTTTTTTTCTGGTTGCCCTTAACATTATTTTCTTCATTTCAACCTTGGATTATGTGTCTCGGGCTTGCTCTTCTCGAGGAGTATCTTAGTAGTGTTCTCTTATTTCCTGAATTTGATTCTTGGCCTGTCTTGCTAGTTTTGGGAAGTTCTCCTGGATAATATCCTGAATTGTGTTCTCCAGTTTGGTTGCATTCTCCTCATCACTTTCAGATACTCCAATCAATCATAGGTTTGGTCTTTTCACATAGTCCCATATTTCTTGGACGCTTTGCTCATTACTTTTCATTATTTTTCTGTAATCTTGTCTTCACATCTTATTTCAGTGAGTTGATCTTCAATATCTGATAACCTTCCTTCCACTTGATTAATTCAGTTATTGATACCTATTTATGCTTCACAAAGTTCATGTGCTGTGCTTTTAGCTTCATCAGGTCATTTATGTTCTTCTTAAAACTGGTTATTCTAATTAGCAGTTACTGTAACCTTTTATCAAGGTTCTTAGCTTCTGAGCATTGGTTTAGAACACGCTCCTTTAGCTCAGAGGAGTTCGTTATTGCCCACCTTCTGAAGCCTACTTCTGTCAGTTCGTCAAACTCATTCTCCATCTAGTTTTGTGCCGTTGCTGCAGAGGAGTTGTGGTCATTTGGAGGAGAAGAGGCATTCTGGTTTTCAAAATTTTTAGCATTTTTTCACTTGTTTTTCCACATCTGTGTGGATTTGTCTGCCTTTGATCTTTGAGGCTATGACTTGGATGGTGTTTTTGTGTGGGGTTCCTTTATGTTGATGTTGGTGTTGTTGCTTTTTGAATGTTAGTTTATCTTTTAACAGTCAGGCCCCTCTTCTGTAGCACTGCTGCAGTTTGCTGGAGGTTCACTCCAGACCCTGTTTACCTGGGTATCACCAGCAGAAGCTGCAGTATAGCAAAGATTGCTCCCTGCTCCTCTCTCTGGATGTTTTGTCCCAGAGGGGCACTGCCCTGAAGCCAGCCAGAGCTCTTCAGTATGAGGTGGCTGTCAATGACTATTGGGAGGTCTCTCCCACTCAGGAGGCACAGGATTCAGGAATCAACTTGAGGAGACACTCTGTCTTTTAGCAGAGCTCAATCACTGTGCTGGGAGAATCCTCCTTGTCAGGATCCGCTGCCCTCCTCAGAGCCAGCAGGCAGCAATGTTTAAGTCTGCTGAAGTGCACCCACTGCCATACCCTCATGAGGTGCTCTGTCCCAGGGAGATGGGAGTTTTATCTGTAAACCCCTGACTGGGGCTGTGATCTTTCTTTCAGAGATGCTCCACCCAGTGAGAAAGAATCTAGAGAGGCAATCTGGCCACAGCCACTTTATTGTGCTGTGTTGAGTTCTGCCAGTCCAAACTCTCCAGCCTCCTTAGCACTATCAGGAGAAAACTGCCTACTCAAGCCTTGGTAATGGCAGATGCACATCCCCCCACCAAGCTTGATCATCCCAGGTTGACTTCGGACTGCTGTGCTGGCAGGGAGAATTTCAAGACCGTGGTTCTTACCTTGCTGGGCTCCATTGGAATGGGACCTGCTAAGCAAGACCACTGGGCTCCCTGGCTTCAGCCTCCTTTCCAGGGGACTGAATGGTTCAGTCCTGCTAGGGTTCCAGGCACCACTGTGGTACAAAAACAAAACAAAACAAAACAAAAAAACTCCTGCAGCTAGCTCAGCGTCTTCCCAAATAGCTGCTTAGGTTTGTGCTTGAAAACCAGGGCCCTGATGGAGTAGGCACACGAGGGAATCTCCTGGTCTACAGGTTGAAAAACCCTTGGGAAAAAAATATTGTCTGGGCTGGATAGCACAGTCCCTCATAGCTTCCATTGGCTGGGGGAGGGAGATCCTCCCAATTCTTGCACTTCCCAGGTGAGGCTATGTCCAATGCTGCTTCTGCTTGCCTTCCGTGGACTGCACCCACTGTCTAACCAGTTCCAATGAGATGAACAGCGTACCTCAGTGGGAAATGCAGAAATCACCTACCTTCTGCAGTGGGCTTGCTGGGAGCTACAGACAAGAGCTGTTCCTATTTGGCCATCTTGCCAGTTCCTTCTGCTTTGGACTTTCTAAGTGCCTACAGAATGATAATGTCCCCACATTCAAAATGGGTGTCACTCATGGGTTCTCAAAGGCGCTAGGCATCCAAACCAACTTCATTGTGCTAGGAGACCACAATCCTCAGGAAAGGTAGAAAAAACAAATGATATTATCAAAAGGCACTTCAGAAAACAGTCTCAAGAGACTCATCTCCCCTGGACTATTCTTCTTTTCATGTAACATTTTTGTAACTGTATGTTACAAACATCCCTTCAGTGCTGGGTTTAAGTCCCTGTGAAATGATACATGAATGGCCTTTTCTTACCAATGATTTCTTGATAGACCAAAAAAAAAAAAAAAAAACCATCTGATTCAATTAAACATATAACTTCCTTGTCCCGTTTCCAACAAGAACTGAAGCAACTGTCAGAGGCTCAGTCCTGTGAACTAGGGCTACCTCTATTCAACCCAGGGGAGCCAGTGCTGGTAAAGGCACTTCTTCCCTTTCTCCCTATCCCCAGAGTGGGAGAGACCTTATACTCTTTCTTTCTACTCCATCAGCAGTAAAGTTCACTGGAAGAAATTCTTAGATTCATTATACTCAAGAAAAGGACTGGAAAACTGATTGAATTACCTCTGTTGACCCAGAAGACTTGCTGAAGTACCTGCTTAAAGAACTTGGGCACCTCAAGCTAAAAATCACAGAAGATAAGTGCCAATAATTAACTTTCTATGAATATTTTCTGTATAGTCTTGCCTACGCTTGCTGTTCTGACCTTCATTCTGTTCCTCACCATGAAGCATCTTTGCCAGGACCCCTTAATCCTGAACACCCATGGGATTATCTACTCCCCTAAACAGTTCTCTCTTCTAAAGTTTAACTGCCCCCAAACAAGATTTATTTTGCCAGAGTGAAACAGCTCTGGCTGCAACATTGTTTTCAGGATTAGTGCATTTTACTTTTTGTTTTTGTTATATTAGGTACTAGATTTTTTTCCTTTTAGCTCTTCTTTGTGTAATACAAATATTTGGTCTGTGAATATTTAATCTCTTTGAAAATGTGTTTATTTTCACCTTTATGCCATCAAACTCAAAAAGTTCAGGCAACTGGATCCTCAAGCAATGCCTCCCATTTACTGGGGACCCTTAGATGGGCCTCTGAGAGAGATTTGACTGCTGTCTTCCCAAACAATGCCTCCCCCATCAGCAAAAAGCACTTAAGAGCAGTCATTGTTCCTATCCTAATGTCAGTTAGGACAAGTCTCTAATGAAATCTGCCCTTCAAGCTAAAGACAGTTTAAATCCTAAAAACCAAGCCATTAGTCTCAGATAAATCCATGGACCAAACTGAAATCTCTCTTCCAGTTTGGCATGCATTCCTTGGATCAATCCCCACTCTTCAGCCATTTTACATATATCTATCCTTCCTTAATTGGTTTCTCACACTGTCATGTCCATCTTTGAGTGGTGCCTTTCTTTAGCCTTTATTTTATTATTATTATTATTATTTTTTTTTTGCATACTCCCAAACCAATCAGCACACACTCCCACATTCTGAGTCCGTAAAAACCCCAGACTCAGCCACACTTGGGGGAACTACCTGACATCAGGTAGGGGGCTTCATTCCTTGGATCCCCTTTCCACTGAAAGCTGTCACTCAGTAAAACACTTTGCCTGCTCACCCTTTGGTTGTTAGCATAACCTAATTCTTTCTGGAAGTGGGACAAGAACTTGAGACCCACTGAACATGAGTATGAAAAAGGCAATAACACTGTAGCCCTCAGCCCTCCACTGGCACTAGTTGGCTGCTCCACCTGACAGGAAGTAGCAGCAGGATTGGGTCAGCCCAGGACCTATGGGCAACAGGACTGAAAGAACTGTTAACATGCCCTCATTCAGCAAGCTGCAGACAACTGGAATAACACCCCCTTTGTAGCTGCAAGGTCATGGGCATCTCCAAGTCTTTCAGGCACCACTGTGTTCTTCTCATCCAGGCACTGATGTCTAAGGCAGAAGCAAGTCACAGCAATGCCTGGCTCAGTGGTGGGCTGAGCACAGATCCTCAAGCAAGCACTGGATCCAGGCTGGAGTGCAAGTCAAAAGCAGCCTGCAAGGTTAAGTGGGTAGGGTACATCCTGCAGCAAGCCCAGAGCCAAGCAAGGCTTTGGGCCGGGTGTAGCTAGCCATGGAGGTCTCCAGCAGGTAAAAGAGCACTGAAAAAGTCCGGCATTACATATGCAGAAGAGCAAATGGATATTTTAAAATAAAGTCATAAAATTAGAAGAATACTACCTTTTATACAATAAAATTTACTCTAGCAAAATCTTTTCATTGATTGGCATACATCAACATTATATTCAGAGTTAATACACCATTTCTTAATCCTATAAACAATTTGCTTATTTAATCATTTCACTAGAAATTCCTTCTACATCTTTTATAAACATTGTGCTCTTAGTCCAACTGGCTAGTACCTTAACTTGTTGATTTTCTTTTCTACTTGTCAAATTGTAAACAAAAATAGCTGTGCTTTATCAGTGTTATTGTTATGCTAAACTTAATGAATTGAATTCAAATTCTTATCTAAACTGTTGTTGTTGTTAACATTTGATTATTTCCAATCTGAAACTTCCACTACTTTTTTTTACGAACCCTTTCTAGAGCTCCTTTAAAAAAAACTTGTTTATTTGTGTTGGCTACTTATTAACAAAATTTACAAAGTAACAGTCATTTTTTTTCATGCTGTTCTGTCTTTTTTTATTTGCATATTATAACATTTACTTATGTCCAAAAATTTAAAAAATGAGAGTACAGAAAATGTATGTTGGCTTTTAATAAACTTTGCAGCTTATGTTTATATTTTCACTTATAAGGCTTAACGCTTGCAATAAAATAGAAGAAAGAAATACAGTTATATGATGCATAACAACCTTCTGGAAAAAGATCATGTACACTATGGTGATTCATAAATTAAAATTGAGCTGATAGCATAAAAGATACAGTTTTGCAGAATAGATTTAAGAAGTCACAAACTAAATATCTGCTATTTTCAAGAGACATGTCTAAGACATATGGATTCTTATATATGCAAGGTAAAGAGATGAAAAAAGAAATTCCATGCAAATGAAAACCAAATGTGAGCAGCAGTTGCCATTTTTATATCATATAAAATAGATTTTAAAGAGACAACAGTTAAATTAAAAAAAAAAACAGACAAAGAGGGTTATCACATAATGATAAAATGATAGATTCAATAAGAACATATAACAATCTTAAATATATAAATATCTAACTCTGGAGTTTTCAGATTTATTCAACAATTACTACTAAACCTGAAACAACAGCAACAAAAACAAAAACAAAAAAGGATAGAAAACAACACAATGACTAGACATGTCATCAAGGGAGAAACTTAACACAGAAACATGGGATTTAAACTGCATTCTAGAGCAAATAGACCCAACAGATATTTACAGAACATTCTACCCAAAAACCGTATAACATACATCCTTCTCTTCAGAGAATGAAACATTCTCCAAGATAGATCATATGACAGGACACAAAACAAGTCTCAATATTTTTAATAATTTTTAATTATTTTAAATATATTATTAAATTATTAAATTATTAAATTATTAAAAATTATTTAAATAATTTTAAATATTTTTAATAATCAGAATCATATCAAGTATCTTCTCAGATCATAGTGGAATAAAACTAGAAATTATACCAAAAGGGGACTTCAAAACTATAGAAACATACAAATTTCAAAAAACCTATTCTTGAACAATGTTTGGGTTAACAATAAAATCAAGATGGAAATTTAGGCTGGGTATGGTAATTTTGGAGGCCAAGGTGGTGGATCATCTGAAGTCAGGAGCTCGAGACCTGGCTGGCAAAAATGACAAAACCCTGTCTCTACTAAAAATACAAAAATTAGCCAGGCCTGGGGGGACATGCCTGTAATCTCAGCTACTCAGAAGACTGAGGCAGAAGAATTGCTTGAACCTGGGAGGCAGAGGTTGCAGTGAGCCAAAATTGAACCACTGCACTCCAGCCTAGACAGCAGAGCGAATCACTGCCTCCAAAAAGAAGAAAATAGAAAAATTCCTTGCAGTGAATAGGAACAGTGATACAACTTATTAAAGCCTCTGGGATACAACAAAAGCAATGCTAAGAGGAAAGGTTATAGTGCTGAATTCCTACATCAAAGAGTTTGAAAGATCACAAATTGACAACCTAATGTCACACCTCAAGAAACTAGAAAAATAAGAACAAACCAAAGCTAAAGTTAACAGAAGAAAAGAAATACAAAGATCAGAATAGAACAAAATGAAATTGGAAAGAAAAACGCAATATAAAAGATAAATGAAATAAAATTATTTTCTTTGGAAAGGTAAAATTGATATGCCATTAGCCAAATTAATCAAAAAAAGAAATGAAAAGATTCCAGTACACTCAATTAAAAATGGAAAATGGAGGTATTACAACTGACACCACAGAAATATTGGAGCTGACTTGAGACTACTAAGAACACCTCTATGTACACAAATTAGAAAATCTGGAAAAAATGGATAAGTTCCTGGAAATACACAATACTAACTTAAATAAAGAAGAAATAAAAATCACAAATGGAACTATAGAAAGCAGTTAAAGTTAGTCAGTAAGAAAAAATTTGTCAAAAGAAGCCCAATTTCAGATGGATTCATGATCATAGTCTGTAAGATATTCAGAAAAGAATTGGTACCAATAGTATTGAAACTATTCCAAAAGATTGAGAAAAAGGAAATTCCCCATAACACATTTTATAGAACTGGTAGCATTCTGATGCCAAAGCCAAGAAAAGACATAACAAAAATAGAAAACCAGAGACAATATCCTTAATGAATATAATTGAAAAATTCTCAATAAAATACTAGCAAACTGAATCTAGCAGCACATCAATAAGATAATTTACTGTGGTCAAGTGTGTTTCATTCCCAGGATGCAGGGATGGTTCAGCTTATGTAAGTCATTAAATGTGATTTATCACATAAAGAGAATTAAAAACATAACTCATATGATCATTTCAATAGACACAGAAAATTTTATAAAATCCAGCATCCCTTTATTATAAAAACCTTCAACAATTTAGGCATAGGAGGAATGTATCTCAAAATAATAAAAGCCATATATTACAAATCTACAGCCAAAACAAGAATGCCCACTTTCACCACTTTGTTCAACATATTAGTGAAAGTCTTAGGCAGAACAATTAGACAAAAGAAAAATACAGAGTTTCTAAATTGCAAAAGAGGAAATTAAACTATTTCTGTTGGCCAATATTATGATCATAAACTTAGAAAACTTAAAGACTATTCAAAAATATCCTAGATTTGATAAATGAATTTAGTAATGTCTCAGGTTACACAGTTTATGTACACAAATTAATAGTACTGTTTACACCATGTCCAAGCTGAGAATCAAATCAAGAACTCAATACTTTTTACTGAAGTTGCAAAAAAGTAAAATAAAATCCCTCAGAATATACTTAATCACAGAGGTAAAAGATCTCTAGAAGGAAAGCAACAAAACGCTGCTGAAAAGAACCAAGAAATCATAGCTGATGTTGAGGAAAGAGACCCAAGCATCTAAGATCACCTCCCACTTGACTTCCACATGCATTTCAATAGAAGAAAAGGCTGGCCAACAGGGGCCTCCTTAATAGCCTTCCTATAGATAGCGGGCATGGTATGGGTGGAATCTTTCTGGAAGGCATTGTTTTTACTTAAGATCAAACCCCCACCCCAAGCCTACTCCATGGACCAAGACCTTTTCACATGTAATTTCTAAAACTGTAAACCCAAGACCCTTTCACATGTAATATCTAGAGTTGTAAGCCTATATAAAGGCAGAGCTTCTCTTTGTTAGATGTGCTTGGCTATTGGGCAGCTATGCACCTTGCTCCCGGCTGACATAAATCCCTCCTTCCTTCCTAATTCAGTGTCCTAGAGGTCTGTTTCTCACGGCCACATCTGCTTTGATGTAAATAAATGGAAGTATATTCTGTGCTTATAGATTGGAATTTTCCATATTATAAAAAAGACCAAACCACTCAAGAAATCTATTATAGATTTAATGTGATTCCTATGAAAATACCAATACTACTTTTTACAGAATTAGAAAAAAAAAAAAAAAAACAACAACCAGAAATTTATATGAACCAAAAAAGAGTCTGAATAGCCTAAGAAATCCTAAGAAAAAAAAAAAAGAAGAAAAAAAATCTGAAAATCTGGAGGCATCCCATTTTACCTGACTTCAAATTATACTTCAAGGCTGTAGTAACCAAAACAGCATAGTACTGGTATAAAATTAGACACATAGACAAGTGGAGAAAAATACACAACCCTCAATTAAGGCAAATACCTACAACCACCTGATCTTCAAGAAAGTGTACAATAACACAAACCAAGAAAGAACATTATTTAATAAATGATGTTTCAAAAAATAGATTACCATATGTAGAAAAATGAAAGTGGATCCATATCTCTCATCATACAGAAAAATCAACTCAGGATGAATTAAAGTCTTAAATCTAAGACCTGAAAATCATAAAAATTCTAGAAGAAAATCTAACAAAATTTTCTTTAGACATTGGTCCAGTCAAATAATTTAAGACTAAAACCCTAAAAGCAAATGCAACAAAAATAAAAATAAATAAATTAGCCCTAATTAAACTAAAAAGCTTCTGCACAGCGAAAGAAACAATTGCCAGAGTAATTAGAGAACACATAGAATGGGAGAAAATACTTGCAAACTATGTATCTGACAAAGGACTAATATCCTAAATCTACAGGGAACTCAAACCATCAAATAAAAATGTTATTTTTAATATCATTGAAAATTTAGGCAAATGACATAAACAGACATTTTTCAAAAGAATATCTGCAAATGGCAATAAAAATGACAAAAATGTTTAACATTCCAATCATCTAGAAAATGTAAATTAAAACTACAGTGAGGTACCACACTACCCCAGAGAGAAGTGCTATTATTAAAAAGTCAAACAACAGTAAATGTTGCTTGTGGATGTGGTGAAAAAGGAATGCTTATATGCTGCTGGTGGGAATATAAATTAGTATGACCTCTATGGAAAACAATATGGAGATTTCTCAAATAGCTACTAGTAGATCTACCACTCAATTCGACAATCGTATTACTGTTTACTACCCAAAGGAAAAGAAATCATTATATCAATAAGGCACTAGCATGTTAGTACAATTACAATTGCAATGATATGGAACCAAACTAAGTGCCCATCAACCAACGAGTAGATAAAGAAAATGTGATATATATACTATAGCATATGATATGATTTGATTCTGTGTTCCCACTCAAATCTCATCTTGAATTACAGTCCCCACTTATCCAGGAAGGAAGCTGATGGGATATAATTGAATCAGGAGTGGTTCCCCCATGCTGTTCTCATGATAGTGAGTGAGATCTTGTTGTTTGATAAGTATCTGGCACTTTCCCCTTCTCTCTCTCTCTTCTGACACCATGTAAGACATGTTTGCTTCCCCTTCACCTTCTACCACAATTGTAAATTTCCGGAGGCTTTCTAGCCATGATTCCTGTTAAGCTTGCATAGCCGCAAGTGAATTAAACTTCTTTCCTTTATAAATTACTCAGTCTCAGGTAACATCTATATAGCAGTGTGAGAATGAACTAATACAGAAAGTTGGTATCAGGATGGTGAGGTACTGTTATAAAGATAATCTGGAAATGTTGAAGCAACTTTGGAACTGGGTAACAGGCAGAGGTTGGAACAGTTTCAAGGGTTCAGAAGAAGATGGGAAAATAAGAGAAAGTTTGGAACTTGCTGAAGAATTGTTGAATGGCTTTGACCAAAATGCTGATAGTAATATGGACAATGAAGTCCAGGCAGTGGTGGTGATCTAAAAGAGAAACTCATGTTTCAAAGAGAAGTGGGCCATAAAAATTTGAAAAATTTGCAGCCTGACCATGAGGTAGAAAAGAAAAATCTTATTTTCTGTGGAGAAATTCAAGTTGGATGCAGAAATTTGCATAAGTAATGAGGAGCCAGTGTTAATAGCCGAGACAATGAGAGAAATAACTCCAGGGCCTATCAGAGATCTTCAGAACAGCCCCTCCCATCACAGGCACAGATGCCTAGGAGGGACAAATTATTTAATAGGCTGGGCCGAGAGCCCCACTCTGTGTAGCCTTGGGAATTGGTATCCTGTGTCCCAGCTGCTCCAGCTTCATACATGGCTAAAAGGGGCCAAGGTATAGCTCAGACCATTGCTTCAGAGAGTTCAAGCCAAAAGCGTTGGTGGGTATATGGAAGGTATATTGGGCCTATAGGTATATGGAAGACAAGGTTTGAGCTTTGGAACCTCCACCTAGATTTCAGAGAACGTATGGCAATTGCTGGATGTCCAGGCAGAAGTCTCCTGCAGGACTAAAGCTCTCATGGGTAGCTCCTGCTAGGGCAGTGTGGAAGGGAAATGTGGGGTTGGAGCCACCATAGAGAGTTCCCACTGGGGCACTGCCTAGCAGGTTTGTGAGAAGAGGGCCACTATCCTCTAGACCCCAGAATGGTAGATCCAGAGATAGCTTGCATCCTGCACCTGGAAAAGCCACAGGCACTCAACACCAGCCTGTGAAAGCAGCTTCAGGGGCTATACCCTGCAAACCACAGGGGCAGAGCTTCCCAAGACTGTGGGAGCCCACCCCTTGCATCAGCATGCCCTGATCTGAGACATGGAGTCAAAGAAGACTTTGAGCCTTAAGATTTAATAACTTGAAGGAGAGGGCACAAAATAATATAAAAATATTTTAAAATATTTAATGACTGCCTAGCCAGGTTTTGGAATTGCATGGGGTCTGTGACCTCTTTGTTTTGATGAAATTCTTTCACTGGGAATGGCGACATTTACCCAATGCTTATACCCCCATTGTATTTGGAAGTAACTAACTTGCTTCTGATTTTACAAGCTCATAGGTAGAAGGTACTTGCCTTGTCTCAGATGAGACTTTGGATGTGGACTTTTGAGTTAATGCTGGAAAGAGTTAAGACTGGGGGATTGTTGGGAAGGCAGGATTAGTTTTGAAATGTGAAAAGAACACAAGATTTGGGAGGGACCAGGGCACAATGATATGGTTTGCCTCTGTGTTCCCAACCAAATCTCATCTTGAATTGTAATTCTCACTTGTCCAGGGAGGAAACTGGTGGGAGATAATTGGATCATGAGGGCAATTTCCCCCATGCTGTTCTCATGATAGTGAGTGAGTAGTGAGTTCAAATAAGATCTGGCCGTCTGATAAGTGTCTGGCACTTTCCTATTCTCTCTCCCTCTTCTGCCATCATGTAAGACCTGCTTGCTTCTCTTTCAACTTCTGCCATAATTATAAGTTTCTTGAAGCCTTCTAGCCATGTTTTCTGTTAAGATTGCATAACTGTGAGTCAATTAGACCTTTTTCTTTTATAAATGACTCCGTCTCAGGTAGTATCTGTATATTACCTGAGAATGGACTAATACATTATTTACAGCTGAGTCTTATGACTCAGTTGTAAAAAAAGAACCAAATAATGTCTTTTTAAGCAACTTGGATGGAACTGGAGGCCATTATTCTAAGTGAAGTAACTCAGAAACAGAAAACTAAATACCATAATGTCATCACTCCTAAGTTGGCACTAAGCTATAGGTTTACAAAGGTATAGAGAATGGTATAACAGACATTGGAGACTCAAAAGAGGGGACGGTGAGAGGGAGGTGAAGGATAAAAAAACTACATATTGGAAACAATGTACACTACTTGGGTTATGAGTGAAATTAAAATTTCTGACTTTACCATTATGTAATTTATCCACGTAACCAAAAACCACTTATCTCCCTAAAGCTACTAAAATAAAATAAAAAATTCAAAATAGGAAAAGAATTATAATAAAACTGAAAAATTTCTAACACCTGGTGACATCGTAGCTGTTAAATGTCCTAGTACAATGCATTACTCACACATTTCTGGTGATGCTGGTGTGAAGAAACCTACAGTGCTGCTAGTGTTACAAAAGAGTAGCATGTAAAATGATGTACAGTACCCAAAAATATTGATAATGATAATAAATGACCATTGATGCTTTATGTATTTACTATACTAATATTGTTATTCTAGAGTTACTCCTTTTACTTATTGAAAAGAAATAGCATGAGCCTGAGGCAGAACAGCCTCAGGCCCATGCTTCCGGCAGTATTCCAGAAGAAGGCATTGTTTTCATTGGAGATGACAGCTCCATGTGTGTTACTGCCCAGAAAGACCTTCCAGTGGGACAACATGTCAAAGTGGAAGACAGAGATATTCATAATCCTGACATTGTGTAGGCCTAGGCTTATGTGTATAATTATGTCTTCGTTTTTAACAACAACAACAACAACAAAAAAACAGAAAATTTTAAAACTGGAAAAAAGCTTACAGAATAAGGATTTAAATTAAAAAAATATTATTTGAACAATTGTACAATGTGTTTGAGCTTTAAGTTTTATTATAAAAGTCTAAAAGTTTTTAAAAGTTAAAAAATTTATATGGCAAAAAAGTTACTATGTTATAATTTAATTTATTGTTAAATATATTATTACAAAATAAATTAATGCATTACTGACAATAATATTACAATACATTAATTTATTATTGACAAAAAAATTGGGAATTTAGTGTAGCCTAATTGTACAATAATTTTTTTTTTTTTGGAGATGGAGTCTTGTTCTGTCATCCATGCTGAAGTGCAGTGGTACTAACTCAGCTTACTGCAATCTCCGCCTGCAGGGTTCAAGTGAGTCTCCTGCTTCAGCCTCCAGAGTGGCTGGGACTACAGGCGCATGCCTCCACGCCCAGCTAATTTTTTGTATTTTTACTAGAGATGGGGTTTCACCATGTTGGCCAGGCTGGTCTCGAACTTTTGGCCTCAGATGATCCACCCACCTTGGCCTCCCAAAATGCTGAGATTACAGGCATGAGCCACTGCATCTGGCCCTTGTACAGTGATTTTCTAAGCTTTCGCATTCACTCACCAGTTACTCACTGACTCACTCAGAGAAATTTCCATACTGCCAGCTTCATTCTAATAAATATTCTATATATATGTACTATTTTTTAACTTTTATAGCGTATTTTTTACCACATTTTTTTTATGTTTAGATACACAAATAGTTGCCAATGTTTTACAATTATCTACAGTTTTCAATACAGTTACACGTCAGCAATAGACTATACCATACAGCCTAGGTGTGTAGTAGGCTATATCATGTAGGTTTGTGTAAGTACACTCTATATTGTTCACATCATAATGAAATCACCTAATGACACAATTCTCAGAAGACATTCCTGTTATTAAGCGATGTGTGACTATAATTTCTTGTCATTGCTCTTCAGAAAATTAAGGCTTAGATATTTTAATATTCATCTCAAATTCACACAGTTAAGTGAGAAGCTGGCTTTAGAATCCTGCTTTAAAATTAATACCCTAAATTTCCTTGTCATTATGTTTAGTTACTTAATTTTATGCTTTTCCTTTTTCCAATATTATACACTTACAATATGATCAATAAATGAAAATTATGGAATATGGCTCTTATGATTAAGAGGTTTGCAGTATATTATCTGCTGCCTTCAATATGTATGGGTAAAAATAAATAAGATACACAATGTTTCAAATTACGAAGAACTTTTATCAAATAAACAATAAATATGTGATACATATGAATGATTGGAAGTGGGGCTGAAATCTTTTCCATTAAATCGTCTACCAGTCTACACCCTATTGACTTTCTCCACAATCCCTTTACGTTGCCCTACAGCACTATATTTATGGTAAATTATAGATATAAGAATGAAAGAAATAGTTAGAGAGAGAATGCTGTATTCATTTAAATGTCAGTCATTGCTGGATACTCAAAGTTAGAGTTGGGACATCAAAAACAAATAGTACCTCATAAACAGAGAGAGAAGAGAGAAAAGTTTTAGGAATAAGAGACAACATGGAAAAAGCCCCAGAAACAATAAAGTTATCACACAATTAGGAAATAATTATGCCAGTGAAAATACAAACATAAATAAAACAGTTATTAACAGCAACAGACAATAAAATTAGATAGCCCTCATAATACTCTGGTATGACTCTGGACAGCCTAGAATTTCTCTGTTCCCTCTCATACTTCCTCCCAGAAACAGAATAAGAAGGGAGCTGACTACATCAATGAAAAATAGAATAGTTACTTAATTTGTATTTGACAGAAAAGGATTTCCAGTTTTCAATGATTTCTAAAGGTCTATGGTATATAAGTGAGTAAATTTTAACTTAATATTATCACGTTTTCTAGATCCTTATTTTGTTAGAGTGTCCTTCAAATTCTGGTATAATGTGGAGGATAAAAATAAAAGTAGTCATCAAGAATAAAGGTACCTTTCATGTATATTTTTAACCTGTACTTTTCACTTTCAACTAAAGTTTCCTAAGGTGATATTGCCATTTTATTTTAGTTAAAAAATGGTTCAGTGTCTGCCTGCATTAATTTCCCTACACATTTTGGATTTTTTAGTTTATTTTTATACCAATTAGGGTCTAATGATGGGAACTTTCTGTCACATCCCAATCCATCTGATATTATATCAGCCATTTTTTCAAATAAATGATTTTAAAGCCATAAATATTAACTTGTTTAAAAATAAATTTAATATAGGTTTATTTAATAAAATCCATTTTAGCTAAACTTGGATCGATCAGGTTTACTGATTACGTTTGTCTTACATATATCATGGAGAATAATAATCCTGGAAATATATTATTAGAGAGGCCTTTATTTAACACATACAAATGAAGGCCATTATTTTAAATAATAATTCTAACAGAATATTCTGCAATTTACCAATCTTTATAGATACAGAGTAAGGACATAGCAAAGTGGATTAAGATTCATGCTTGCACTTCACTGTATTTCCTCCAAATCTTTCATTCATGCTATGGACAAATTTGGGCATATGCAGCATGTGATATTTGTTTCTCAGATGCTCCATTTAAAAAAAAATCCACTATGGTATGTTGTTCAATTGCCAGTTAAAATGAGCGTCAGAGCATATTATAATGACTTTCTTTTTATTTTTTAGAGACAGGGTCTCACTGCGTTTTCCATGTGGGAGTGTAGTGGCTATTCACATGCAGAATCATCAAGCACTACAGCCTTAAACGCAACCAATCCTCCTATCTCTGCCTCCTGAGTAAACTGGAACTACAGAAGCATGCCATTATATCCAATATAATCACATTTTTATACAAATAAATCATAGGTAAATTTATTATACAGATCATTTGATAAGTTGCATGTGTATTACAGAATACTTTAAAATATTTCACTGAAGAAATATATTTTCTTGCTTTGTTAAATACATGTTGATAAATGTTTATTCAAGGATTTACAGAACACTATAATTCTGGAAAATTATAAGAAATTCAAATAAATTTTCTGAAAATTCATATGAAAATTGTACTGCTATATTAAGTAAAAATGACAAAGAAAGATGTTTATGTCCAATAGCTCACTTTCATTTGGTTCTATATGTTGTATATATTATTTTACCTTTTATTTTTAATATAGACTTGCTGAATTTATAGAAATCTTTATATAGAACTTGAATGTTATAACTAACATGATTTCCCTATCTTTACTATTTCCTTAAAGTTTTTATGAGAAATTTCTCCCCAGGATTCCACCAACTAAACATTTACCATGTTATAATACTGTAATTCTTTCTCCTGACATATCATTGTATTTCATATGCTTATTTTTAACATTTTTATATGTCATCATGGAGGCACACGTCCATATATCTTCTCTTACAAGCTCTATTGAAATGGAGTTTATTGTCTTTAGTTTTGCAGGCACAAACTGGTTTGTAAAATATCCTGAACACAGTAGTGACATTAATCTACCCATCATATTAATATTATCCATATGTGTAAATACTTGTTCACTTACATACCGTATGATGAAGCAAGCACAACACAGAATAAGAATGTTTTCTTAGCCTTATGAAATGTTTGTTTAAAAGAATTTCTTGGCCAGGTATGGTGGCTCGCACCTGTAATCCCATCATTTTGAGAGGCGTAGGTGGGTGGATCACCTGAGATGAGGAGTTCAAGATCAGCCTGACCAACACGGTGAAACTGCATCTCTGCTAAAAATACAAAATAAGCCCAGCGTGGTGGTGGGCACCTCTAATCTAAGCTACTCAGGAGGGTGAGTCAGGAGAATTGCTTGAACCCAAGAGGCAGAGGTTGCAGTGAGCCAAGATTGCACCATTGCACTCTAGCCTGGGTGACACTCTGTCTCAAAAAAAAAAAAAAAAAAAAGAATTACTTTATAAACAACAGAATCAATTTTTTGGAAATAAATAAATTTCATTTAGAAATTACTAATAAAAGTCTATAATCAAACAGAATTAACATTTGTTGACATTGATTTTACCTAAAATTTTCCTATATTCATTGAAACCAATGATGATCTTCAATGGGAAATATTTTTGAAATTATGAATAAAGATTGATCTGATTTAGATATTATCACTTTATATGCAAATAACTGAAAAAGGCATCATGTAATCAGGGTAATGTGTATCCATGTTCTGTTTGTCATTAAGCAGGTGAACAGAAGATAGTTTGGAAGTTTCAAGAAGGACAAATTTTGAAGTTAAAATATTGCCCTATGTAAGAGCTGTGTAACATTGATCAAAGTACCAAAGATTTCTGATTTTCTGGCTCCTTCTTGAACACCTGACAAATATTTCATGAAGTTATTTCAAAACCCTTCCCCTTGAGAACTGAAACAAGACATGGAAGCCCACTTTCTTATATATATATATATATATATAATTGCACTTTCGGTTCTGGGGTACATATGTAAAACATGCAGGATTGTTGCATAGGTACATATATGGCAAGGTGGTTTGCTGCCTTCACCCCCCTGTCACCTATATCTGGCATTTCTCCCCATGTTATCCTTCCCTAACCTCCCTAATCCCTACTGTCCCTCACTTATTCCACCCCAACAGACCCCAGTATATGATGCTTTCCTCCCTGTATCCATGTGATCTTCTCATTGTTCAACACCCACCTATGAGTGAGAACATGTGGTGTTTGATTTTCTGTTCTTGTGTCAGTTTGCTGAGAATGATGGTTTCCAGATTCATCCATGTCACTACAAAGGACATGAACTCATTGGTTTTCATGGCTACATAGTATTCCATGGTGTATATGTGTCACATTTTTCTTGTCCAGTCTATCATCGTTGGGCATTTGGGTTTGTTTCAGGTTTCTGATATTGTAAACAGTGCCACAGTGAACATACATATGCATGTCCCTTTATAATAGAATGATTTATAATTCTTCAGATATATATCCAGTAATGGGATTGCTGGGTCAAATGGAAGGTCCTTGAGGAATCGCCACACTGTCTTCCACAATGGTTGAACTAATTTACACTCTTAGCAACAGTATAAAAGTGTTCCTATTTCTCCACATTCTCTCCACATCTGTTGTCTCCTGATTTTTTAATGATTGCCATTCTAACTGGTGTGAGATGGTATCTCAATGTAGTTTTGATTTGCATTTCTCTAATCACCAGAGATGAACATTTTTTCATGTTTGTTGGCATCATATATATCTTCTTTTGAAAAGTGTCTGTTCGTCTCCTTTGCCCACTTTTGAATGTATTTGTTTGTTTTCTTCTTGTAAATCTGTTTTAGTTCTTTGTAGATTCTAGATATTAGCCCTTTGTCAAATGGGTAGATTGTAAAAATGTTTTTCCCATTCTCTTGGTTGCTGGTTCATTCTAACGATTATTTCTTTTGCTGTACAGAAGCTGTGGAGTTTGACTAGAACCCATTTGTCTATTTTGGTTTTTGTTGCAAGTACTTTTGATATTTTATTCATGAAGTCCTTGCCTATGCCTATGTCCTGAATGGTTTTGCCTAGGTTCTCTTCTAGGGTTTTTATGGTGTTAGGTTTTATGTTTAGATCTTTAATCCATGTGGAGTTAATTTTAGTGTAAGGTGTCAGAAAGGAGTCCAGTTTCTGCGTTCTGCACACTGCTCGCCAGTTTTCTGAACATCATTTATTAAACAGGGAATCCTTTCCCCATTGCTTGTTTTTGTGAGGTTTGTCAAAGATAAGATGGTTGTAGATGTGTGGCATTGCCTCCAAGGACTCTGTTGTGTTCCATTGGTCTATATCTCTATTTTGGTACCAGTACCATGCTGTTTTGATTGCTGTGGCCATGTAGTATAGTTTGAAGTCAGGTAGCGTGATGCCTCTAGCTTTGTTCTTGCTTAAGATTGTCTTGGCTATGCGGACTTTCTTTTGGTTCCATATGATGTTTAACGTGGTTTTTTTCCAGTTATGTGAAGAGGGTCATAGGTAGCTTGATGGGGATAGCATTGAATCTATAAATTACTTTGGGCAGTATGGCCATTTTCACAATATTGATTCTTCCTAGCCATGAGCATGGAATGTTTTTCCATCTGTTTGTGGCCTCTCTTTTTCCCAGAGTAGTGGTTTGTAGTTCTCCTTGAAGAGGTCCTTTACATCCTTTGTAAGTTGTATTCCTAGGTATTTTATTCTCTTTGTAACAATTGTGAATGGGAGTGTGTTCTTGATTTGGCTCTCTTTAAGACTGTTATTGATGTATAGGAATGCTTGTGATTTCTGCATATTGATTTTGTATCCTGAGACTTTGCTGAAATTGCTTATCAGTTTCAGGAGATTTTGGGCTGAGACGATGGGGTTTTCTAACTACACAATCATGTCATCTGCAAATAGAGACAATTTGACTTCCTCCTTCCCTAATTGAATACTCTTTTTTTATTTTTCTTGCCTGATTGCTCTGGCTAGAACTTCCAATACTATATTGAATTGGAGTGGTGAGAGAGGCCACCCTTCTCTAGTGCCAGATTTCAAAGGGGGTTCTTCCAATTGTTTCCCATTCAATATGATATTGGCTGTGGGTTTGTCGTAAATAGCTTTTATTATTTTGAGATACATTCCATCAATACCTAGTTTATTGAGAGTTTTTAGCATAAATGGCTGTTGAATTTTTTTGAAGGCCTTCTCTGCATCTATTGAGATGACCATGTGGTTTTTGTCTTTGGTTCTGTTTATGTGGTGGATTATGTTTACAGACTTGCATATGTTGAACCAGCCTTGCATCCACAGGATGAAGCCTACTTGATCGTGATAGATAAACTTTTTGATGTGCTGTTGCAATCGGTTTGCCAGTATTTTATTGAAGATTTTTACATCTATGTTCATTATGGATATTGGCCTAAAATTTTCTTTTTTTTGTTGAGTCTCTGCCAGGTTTTGGTATCAGGATGATGTTGGTCTCATAAAATGATTTGGGAAGGATTCCCTCTTTTTGGATTGTTTGAAATAGTTTCAGAAGGAGTGATGCCAACTCCTCTTTGCATGTCTGGTAGAATTCAGCTGTGAATAGATCTGGACCTGGGCTTTTTTTGGTTGGTAGGCTATTAATTGCTTCTTCAACTTCAGCCTTTGTTATTGGTCTATTCAAGGTTTTGACTTCTTCCTGGTTTAGGCTTCAGAGGGTGCAAGTGTCCAGGAATTCCATTTCTTCCAGGTTTTCTGGTTTTCGTGCATAGAGTTGTTTGTAGTAATCTTTGATGGTACTTAGTATTTCTGTGGAATCTGTGGTGATATTCCCTTTGTCGTTTTTATTTCATCTATTTGATTCTTCTCTCTTTTCTTTTTTATTGATCTGGCTAGTGGTGTGTCTATTTTGTTGATCTTTTCAAAAAAACCAGCTCCTGGATTTATTGACTTTTTAAATGATTTTTGTTTCTCTATCTCCTTCAGTTCTGCTTTCATCGTAATTATTTCTTGCCTTCTGTTAACTTTTGATTTTTTTTTTTATCTTGCTCCTCTAGCTCTTTCAATTTTGATGATAGGGTGTCGATTTTAGATCTTTCCTTGCTTCTCATGTGGGCATTTATTTCTATAAATTTTCCTCTAGACACTGCATTAAATGTGTCCCAGAAATTCTGGTACAACGTATCTTCATTCTTATTGGTTTCAAAGAATATCTTTATATCTGCCTTCATTCCATTGTTTTTCCAGCCAACATTCAAGAGCCAGTTGCTCAGTTTCCATGAAGTTGTGCAGTTCTGAACTAGTTTCTTAATCCTGAGTTCTAATTTGATTGCACTGTGGTCTGACAAACTGTTATGATTTCTGTTCTTTTGCATTTGCTGAGGAGTGATTTACTTCAAATTATGTGGTCAGTTTTAGAGTAGGTCTGATGTGGTGCTGAGAAGAATGTATATTCTGTGGATTTGGGGTGGAGAGTTTTGTATATGTCTATTAGGTTTGCTTTGTCCAGATCTTAGTTCAAGTCCTGGATATCCTTGTTAATTTTCTATCTTGTTGATCTGTCTAATATTGACAGTGGAGTGTTGAAGTCTCCCACAATTATTGTGTTGGAATGTAAGTCTCTTTGTAGGTCGTTAAGAACTTCCTTTATGTATCTTGGTGCTCCTGTATTAGGTTCGTATATATTTAGAATTGTTAGTTCTTCTTGTTGCATTGATCCTTTTACTATTATGCAATACCCTTCTTTTTCTCTTTTGATCTCTGGGATTGCAACTCCTGACTTTTTCTGCTTTCCATTTGCTTGGTAAATCTTCCTTCATCCCTTTATTTTGAGCCTATGTGTGTCCTCCCCTGTGAGATGGGTTTCCTTGATACAGAGCACCAATGGGTTTCGACTTTTTATCCAATTTGCCTGTCTGTGTCTTTTGGTTGGGGCATTTAGCTCATTTATATTTAAGGTTAATATTGTTATGTGTGATCACATCTATTCAATATATTAATATAAGTCCTAGCCAGAACAATCAGACAAGAGAAATGATTTTTGCAAAAAGGTATCCAAATAGAAAATGAAGAATTCAAGCTATCTCTCTTACCTGATGACATGATTCTATATCTAGAAAACCCAAAAGACTCTGCCAGAAGGTTTCTAGAACTGATAAATGACTTTAGGAAACTTTTAGGATACAAAATGAATGAACAAAAGTCAGTAGCGTATATACACAAGTAACATCCAGGCCGAGAGTCAAACCAAGAGCACAATACAATTTACAATAACCACAAGGAAAATGAAATACCTAGAAATACAGTTAACTAAGGAGGTCAAAGATCTCTATAAGGAGAACTACAAAACACTGCTGAAGTAAATCAAAGATGACAGCCAGGTACAGTGGCTCACACCTGTAATCCCAGGACTTTGGGAGGCTGAGGCTGGCAGATCATGAGGTCAGGAGTTTGAGACCAACCTCACCAACGTGGTGAAACCCTGTTTCTACTAAAACGACAAAGATATGCCGGGTGTGGTGGCATGTGCCTTTAATCACAGCTACTCAGGAGACTGAGACAGAAGAATCACTTGAACCTAGGAGGCAGAGGTTACAGTGAGCTGATATTGTGCCATTGCACTCCAGCCTGGTGACAAAGCATGACTCTGTCTCAAAAATAAATCAATAAATAATAAATAAGTAAAAGCTGACATAAATAAATAGGAAAATATTTCATCATCATAGACTGGAAGAATGAAAATTGTTAAAATGGCTAGACTATCCAAAACAATTTACAGATTCAACACTATTTGTATCAGGCTATTAATGGAATTCTTCACAGAATTAGAAGAAAACTATTCTAAAATTTACATGGAATAGTAACAAGGAACAAAAATCCAAATAGACAAGGCAATCCTAAGCAACAAAAACAAAGCCAGTGGCAACACACTACCCAAATTCAAAGGACACTATAAAACCAAAGTAGCCAAAATAGCATGGTACTGGTACCAGAACAGGCATGTAGAACAATGAAACAGAATAGAAATCTCAGGAATAAAGCTGAACACCTACAATCATATGATCATAGACAAGGCCAAAAAAAAAAAAAAAAAAACCACCCAGCAATGTGGAAATAACTCCCTATTCAGTAAGTGATGCTAACTGCTAGTATTTGCAGAAGAATGAAACTGCACCCTTACTTTTCATGACAGACAAGAATTAAGATGGATTAAAAATTTAGCTGTAAGTGCTCAAAACATAAAAATCCTAGAAGTAAACCTAGGAGATACCCTTCTTGACATCAGCCTTGGCAAACAATTTTTGGCTAAATCATAAAAGCAATGACAACAAAACAGAAATTGAAAAGTGGGATCTAATTAAACTAATGAGTTTCTGCACAGCAAAAGAAACTATTAACATAGTGAACTGACAGTGTATGAAATGGTAGAAAATATTAGCAAATTATGCATCTGACAAAGGTCTAATTTTTAGAATTTATAAGGAACTTAAATAAACCAATGAGCAAGAAACAAATAGCTCCATTAAAAAATGGACAAATGAGAGGAATAGACAGTTCTCAAAAGAAGACACAACAAATGGCCAACAAACATATGAAAAAATGCTCAACGTCACTAATCATCGGAAAAATGCAAATCAAAACCATAATAAGATACCATCTCACATCAGTCAGAATGGCTATTTTTAAAAAGGCAAAAAACAACAGATGCTAGCAAGGTCGTGGAGGAAAATAAATGCTCATACATTTTTGGCAGGAATGTCAAATACTTCAGCCACTGTGGAAAGCAGTTTGAAGATTTCTCAAAGAACATAAAACAGAACTACCATTCTACACAGCAATCCCATTACTGGATATAGAGTCAAAAGAAAATAAATCATTTTGCCAAAAATACACATGCACCTGTATTTTCATTGCCACACTATTCACAATAACAAAGACATGAAATCAATCTAGGTGCTCATCAATGGTGAATTGAATAAAGAAGATGTGTTACATATATACCATGGAATATCTCACAGCCATAAAAAAGAACAAAATTATGTCCTTTGCAGCAACATGGATACAGCCAGAGGCCATTATCTTAATTTGATTAATGGAGGAACAGAAAATCAAATATTGCATTCCCTTACTTATAAGTGGAAACTAAACATTGAGCACACATGTACATAAACGTAGGAACAGTAGACATTATGAAGTACTAGAGGGGGAAGAGAGAGAGGAGTCATGGGTGAAAAAAATATCTATCAGATACTATGCTGACTACCTGTATGACAAAATCCATACTCAAAACATCAGTATCATGCAAAGAATCTGCACAGGAATCCCATGTATCTAAAATAAAAGTTGACATTGAACAAATATGTATATATGTATTCAATATAGTTTATACTACTCATGAGTCACTGAATAGTTTTATTGACTGTGTATTTTAAGTATTAAATAGAAAATATAAGGATGACTTTGTTTATATTTAATTCAAATGTAATTTCATTTTATAAAAAGAATCTTGTTACTACATTAAAAACACTCCAAAATCAATGAAATATAATTTTTTAAATAATTCAAATAAAAGTAGATTATGCTGTGAGGTCTGCTATTCCATGCTGAGAAGTAATAAAAAGTGTATAAAATGCCATTCTAAAAATAAATACCTGCTTATTGTCACTTCAGTTCACTCCAAATGTACTACCAATGATCCTGGTTTACATCTTGTGCATGCATGAATAGCTCACTCAGGGTTTATCCCAAATGAAGCAGGCATAGCTACATGTTCCAGTAAGAGAAAACTGAATACTGAAGTACAGACAAAGTCATTTAGGAACTCTGGCAGAATCCATTGGCAATGTTTTTTGTTGTTGTTGTTGTGTTTTTTTTTTTTTTTTTTTAGAGGACGTCTCACCCTAGAGTGCAGGGGTCTTGGCTCTCTGCAACCTCCACCTCCCAGTTTCAAGCAATTCTCCTGCCTCAGCCTCCTGAGTAGCTGGAATTACAGGCACGAGCCACCACACTCAGCTAATTTTTGTAATTTTTTTAGTAGAGACAAGGGTTCACCATGTTGGCTAGGATGGTCTCAATCTCTTGACCTCATGATCTGCCTGTCTCGGCCTCTCAAAGTGCCGATATTACAGGTATGAGCCACTGTGCCAGGCCCACAATGGGTATTTTGGAGGTGGGGGGAGGCTAATAAAAAGAAAAATCTATATTCTTGCTCCAAAAGAAGCATCCTGACAAATTATCTTAACAAACATCAACTATATAAGTAATGATCCTGTGGAATATCACCAAGAAAAGAAAATAGAGTCATGCAAAATAATCATATTACCAACACAAAAATCCTTTACACACATAGGAAAACTTTCTTACCTTTAGTAGATAATTGATAGCTGTTTATACTGGCCATTGTGCTGCTTTGTGATGTGCTGATTAAGTCCTTTGCACATTTTTCTTTTGAGTTGGCTGTCTTTTTAACAATTTATTTGTAGTTGTTGTTTTTTATTACATGCAATGCAAATATCTTGTCTTCCCAAGTGGTTTGCCTTTTCACTATCTTAATTGTGTCTTCTGATAAACAGACGTTTCTAATCTTAATGGAGGACAGCTAATTAATCCTTTAATTTATAGTTAGTACTTTATGTGACCTAGGAAATACTTTCTAATTAAAAACTCCCGAAGCTACCCTCCTATGTACTCTCCTGAAGAATTTATTGATTCACATCTTGTACTTAAATCTATAATCCCATACAATTGTTATTTTTCATATAGTGTTAAGCAGGAAATAAGATTAAAAATGTGTCTTTCTATGTGTTGGAACATTGGGCATGTTTTTGAAGAAGGAAGTAATAAAATAACTGTTTCATACATTGACAATTCTGAGACAAACATTCCATATGGAGCCATTAAATACAGCTACCATTGTTTGTAAATACTCTTTTGTTTGCTAGGAATTATTATAAATAAATGATAGATTAATACAGATATATAAGTGTTATATCTTCCTGATGGAATTGTGGTTTCCAAAAATTATTCTGCTAGATCATTATTTCAGTGACAATTTGACTTTAGAATCTACATTGTACAACAAACGCAAAGCTACATCAGCCTTATTTTGATTACAGCTTATATGCATAGTTTTTCACTTCTTTTATATTTCATACTTTCCTCATTTTTAGTTTAGGTGTATCTGTCACTGGGAGCCCAACATTTTTCTAAAATTGCACCCTACCCCCTGCTTTAAATTTGATTATATTATTTAATTGAGGAATCTGATTAAATTGAAGAATCTAGTTCAGTCATAGTGTAAGTGTTGTATTGTAAGTGTTATACTGTGGTTTTAATCTATTATCTACTATATACTTACTATTTGTTAACCCTGTTTAAGTTCCTTGTTTTTCTAATTACTTTTTCTCTTGGATTAAATTATTTATCATTCTGTGATCTTTTTTTCTCTACTATTTTTACTCTATTAGTTTCATACTATAAATTTGTTAACTATGCACTTTTTAAATGCATCATTCTACTTGTGGCTACCCTAAATATTGTAAGATGCATTTGTAACTAATTCAAATGTAATTTGAATTATTTTTAATGGCTTTCAAAGCAAAGCAAAAACCATGAAACACTAAAACTCCACTTACTCTCTTACCTTCTGTGCTGTTGTTTCCATGTGCTTAAATTCTGGATATGTTTAAACTCTACAAGTTACTGTTATTATTACACCAATATTTATTTAAATTTATCCATATCTTGCACTCTGCAACATTGTTTGTTCCTTCCTGCTTTTCCATAATTTCATCTTTAGTGGTTATAATCATGCCACTTAAAAATTCATTTTATTATTCTTTTAAATCTTTGTTAACAATGATTTTTTCAAAATTTGTGTAAAAATGTCTATTTTCATATTTTATGAATTGTTATCTGGCTACAGAATTACAGTTTGGCAGTTTTTTTTTTTTTTTTTTTTTTTTTTTTAGAACTGTGAGAAGTTTATTACATTTGTCTTTTCCAGTAAATCTGCTTGATAAGTGAGCTGGCAGACTATAGCTCATTTGTTGAAGATGATGTGTCTATATTGTCCTCTGGCTTCTTTTAAAATCTCTCATTGTCTTTGATTATCAGTAGTTCTACTGTTATTTTCCTGTTTTGAAAAACAGTGGCTCACATTTGCAATCCCAGTACTTTAGAAGCCCACGGAAAGAGAACTACTTGAGGCCAAGTGTTTGAGAACAGCCTGAGCAATGTAGCAATTATATGCCTCTACAAATAATTAAAATTAAAAAATGAAACATAAAAGAATTTCCTGGGTGTATATATATTCGCATTGTCATGTTTGAGATTTGTAGAATTTCTTTTTTCTGTGGCTTGATGTATATGGTCAATTTCAACATTTTCATTAATTAGTTTGTAAAATATTGCTTCTATCTAATTCTCCTGTTTTATTTTGCTCTCTCTCTCTCTCCGCACCTCACTGTCATGCTCACTCTCACTCTTTATCTGTTCATTGATCATTGTACACAGTACTCAAATTTTCTATGAGTTAAATTTCCTTATTGTGCCCCATAGGTCACCTGTGCTCATTTTGGGAGTTTTAAAATTATCTTCTCAACATTCTTCAGTCTTTATACTTTTTCTGTTGTTCAGTTTACTAATTATCCATTCATTGATGATCAATTTGTAATGAAGACTATTTATTACATTCATTTTTTTTTTTTTTTGAGACAGAGTCTCACTCTGTTGCCTAGGCTATAGTGCTGTGGCATTATCTCAGCTCACTGCAGCCTCAACCACTCAGGCTCAAGTGATCCCCCCATCTCTTAGCCTACCTAGAAGGTGAAACTACATGCACATACAACAATACCTGGCTACATTATTATTTTGGCATAGAAACAATGTTTTGCAAAGTTGCCCAGGCTGTTCTCAAACTCCTGGGCTCAAGAAATCTACCCATCTCAACCTCCTAAAGTGCTGGGATTATAGGCATAAGCCATCACACCTGACCATTACATTTTTAATATTAGTTATATTTTATTATAATAATGTCATCTGATTCTTTATGTAGAGTTTAATTTACCTTTTAGTCTAGTCCATGTACAAATTTAATTATGGCATGAAATTTTCAATCACTTACAGGTTTGTGTCTATTATCTGCTTTTTCCTTTTGTTTTCTAGTTGTGGGTTTATGTTCCCTGGTATATTTTTAATATATTTCATATTAAGTCTAAAAATTTTAATGAAAATTTGAGGGTACGGATGGCATTGTTTCTCTAAAGATAATTTAAAGTTGCTAGAGACTAGCAAATGCAGTAGGAGGCTGATGATCTTAAACCTATCAGAAAATGATCTGATTCAAAGTTGGGCTTCAGTCTTTGTAACTCATTCTCCCTCAGCACTGTACTAGAACTAGAAGTTATTCATTTTATCTGTGTCTCTGTTACTTATTAAAATTGAACAAATGGCTTGAGAAAAAAGAACTGTGAATCTCTATAGCCTAATCTCTATATACTTGTATTTAGAATTTTGGCCTCTTAAGCCTTTGCTGCCTTAGCAATTTTGTGAGGCATCTTTGTCCATGACCTGAAAGGCTGCCAGTTTTGAGTGAGGTCCAGAACAGAAGAGGGCTCTGCAGCAGGTCCAGGCTGCTGTGCAAGCTGCTCTGCCACTTGGGCCATATAACCCGAGCACAGTCAATGGTGCTTAAGGTTTTAGAGGAAGATATGCATTGTACTAGTCAGGGTTCTCTAGAGGTCAGAACTAATAGAATATATCTATATATAAAAAGAAATTTATTAAGAAGAATTGACTTACACAATTACAAGGTGAAGTCCTATGACAGGCCATCTGTAAACTGAGCAGCAAGGAAGCCAGTAGTGGCTGAGTCCGAGTCCCAGAGCCTTAAAGGCAGGGAAGCTGGCAATGCAGCCTTCAGTCTGTGGCCAAAGGTTTGAGGTCCCCTGGCAAACCACTGGTGTAAGTCCAAGAGTCCAAAAGCTGAAGAACATGGAGTTTGAGAGAAGGAAGCATCCAGCAAAGGAGAAAGATGAAAGTTGGATGACTCAGCAAGTCTGTCTCCGCCACTTTCTTCTGTCTCCTTTATTTTAGCCACACTGGCAGTTGATCTGATGGTGCTCACCCTGATTGAGGGTGAGTCTGCCTCTCCCAGTCCACTGACTCAGCTATTAATATCTGGCAACACCCTCACAGACACACCCAGGAACAACAATTTGCATATTTCAGTCCAATCAAGTTACATGTAACATTAGCCATCACAGAGATGCTGTTTAGAGCCTTTAGCAGGCTTCCATAGGTGAATCACAATGTAGACCTCTAGGATTTTGGAGCAAGTCCCTGCCATCTTCTGCAGATAGCTAGTCTCCTTTTGAGACCCACCTTTTGATCTGTTACTGGGCCTTGGAAGAAGCTAAATGTTTGACCATGTGTCACAAAGTTACCATCCAACATGAACTGCCTATCACGAACCGAGTGCTTTTTGACCCATCTGACCATAAAGTTGGGGGTGCACAGCAGCATTCCATTATCAAATGGAAGCAGCATATATGTAATCAGGCTTGAGCAAGTCCTGAAGGCACAAGTAAGTTACATAAAAAAGTGGCACAAATGCCCATGGTCCCCACTCCTGCCACTCTGCCTCTTCTTTCCTATCCTGCACCAGTGGGTTCATGGATCAATTGACAAAGGAACAGAAGACTGGGGCCTGGTTTGCAGATGGTTCTGCACGATATGCAGGCACCACTCAGAAGTGGGCAGCTGCAGCACTACAGCCCCTTTATAGGACATCCCTGAAGGACAGCGGTGAGGAGAAATCTTCCCAGTGGGCAGAACTTTGAGCAGTACACCTGGTTGTGCACTTTGCTTGGAAGGAGAAATGGTCAAATGTGCAATTATATACTGATTCGCGGGCTGTAGCAAATGGTTTGGCTGAATGATCAGAGAATTGGAAGTAGCATGAATGGAAAATTGGTGACAAAGAAATTTGGGAAAGAGGTATGTAGATGGACCTCTCTGGATGGTAAAAAATTGAAGATATTTGTGTTTCATGTGAATGCTATCAAAGGGACCTCAGCAGAGGAGAATTATAATAATCAAGTGTATAGAATGACTTGCTCTGTGGGCACCACTAAACCTCTTTCCCCAGACACCCCTGTCATTGCCCAAAAAGCACACAAACAAAGTGGCCATGGTGGCAGGGATGGAGGTTATACATGGGCTCAGAAACATGAACTTCCAGTCACCAAGGCTGACCTGGCTATACTGCTGAGTTCCCAATTTGCCAACAGCAGAGTCCAACACTGAGCCCTCAGTATTGCATCATTCCTTGAGGTGATCAGCCAGCTACTTGGTGGAAAATTGATTATACTGGACCTCTTATATCATGGAAAGGGCAGTGGTTTGTCCTCACTGGAAGAGACATTTATTCCAGATATGGGTTTACCTATCCTGCATGTAATGCTTCTGCCAAGACTATGATCTGGGCGCTCACAGAGTGCCTTATTCACCATCACAACACAGCATTGCCTCTCACCAACGGCACTCACTTTATAGCTCAAGAAGTGTGGCAGTCGGCTCATGCTCATGAAATTCACTGGCCTTATCACGTTCCTCATCATTCTGAAGCAGCTTGATAGGATTGATAGAATGATAGAATAACCTCTTGAAGTCAGTATTTCAATGCCAGTTAGTTGAAAATAGTCTGCAGGGCTGAGGCAAAGTTTTCCAGAAGGCTGTCTATGCTCTGAATCAGTGTCCAATATATGGGACTGTTTCTTCCATAGCCAGGATTTACTGGTCCAGCAAACAAGGGTTGGAAGTGGAAGTGACACCACTCCACTTTTATCCCTAGTGACCTTCTAGCAAAATTTTGGCTTTTATTCCTGTGACATCATTTTCTGTTGGCCTGGAGGTCTTAGTTCTAGAGGGGGAAATGTTGCCACCAGGAGGCACAACAATAATTCTATTAAACTGGAAGTTAGGATTGCCATCTGGCCACTTTGGTGTCCTCCTACCTCTCAGTCAACAGGTTAAGAAGGGAGTTACATTGTTGGCTGGGGAGACAGAACTGGACTATCAAGATGAAACCAGTCTACCACTCACACAACGGGAGTGAGAAAGAATATGTGTGAAATACACGACATCCCTTAGCGTGTCTATTAGTATTACCATGCCCTGTAATTAAGGTCAATGAAAAACTACAATGGCCCAATTCAAGAAGGACTACAAGTGGTACAGACTTTTTAGGAATGAAGGTTTGGGTCACTCCAACAGGTAAAAAACCATGACCTGTTGAGATCCTTTCTGAAGGCAAAGGGAATACACAATGGCAGTAGAAAAAGGTAGTTATTGATATCAGCTATGATCATGTGACCAGTTGCAGAAATGAGAAGTGCAATCTTCATGAGTATTACCTCCTTATTTGGTTAAAATTGTTTGTGCATGCATATACTTGTACTAAAAAAAAAAATCTTCATTTTATTTTCTTTCTTTCCTCTTTATCATGTGAAAGAAAATTTAAAGACTTCATATCAGCATTTAAGTGTTGTTAACTTTATGTAACAGCATTTAGATTAAGGTTTAATGTGCTTCTGGTTGTATGAAGGATAGCTATATTATGTTAGGTGTAATTATGACCTGATTATTGTCTTATTTGAAGATTAAGTATGATTTCATGAGATGTATAGGAGTTCAAATTAACAAGAGGTGGACTTGTGATGTTTAATTTTAGGTGTCAACTTGATTGGATTGAAGGATGCCTAGAGAGCTAGTACTGTTTCCAGATGTTTCTGTGAGGGTCTTGCCAGAAGCGGTTAACATTTGAATTAGTGAACTGGGAGAGGAAGATCCACCCCCAGGGTGTGTAAGCATCAAATTCGCTGCCAGGCAAGCTAGAACAAGGCAGGTAGAAGAAGGTGGGATAAGCTGGTGTGGTGAGTCTTCTGGCTTTCATCATTCTTCCATGCTTTATGCTTCTTGTCCTTGAAAATCAGAATCCAGGTTCTTTGGCCTTTAAACCCTTAAACTTATGCCACTGGTTTGCCAGGGGCTCTTGGGAATTCAGACACAGATTGAATGCTGCACTGTGAGCTTCCATACTTCTGAGGATTTAGGTTCAGTCTGAGCCACTATGGCTGTCTACCACCACAGCTTGCAGACAGCATATCCTGGGAATTCAGCTTGTGATCATGTGAGTCAATTCTCCTTAATAAACTCCCTTTCATATATACACATACCCTATTAGATTTGTCTCTCTAGAGAACCCTGACTAATTCAGCTTAATTCAGCTTTCAGTTTTATAATAAGTATTTTAACCTTTATTAATTATCATCCAGAGGATAGGTTTACCACAGATGATTCAACATAGTAATGGTATATATATGCCCCCCCATTATACATATATATGTATATATACATATATATATATATACACACACATACACACACACATTCCCTTTCTCTCTCTCTCTCTCTCTCTCTCTCTCTCTCTCTCTCTCTATATATATATATATATATATATATATATATATATATAAAATAAGGGGTTTGGCTGTGTCCCCACCCAAATTTCATCTTGAATTGTAATTTCCATAATCCCCATGTGTCGTAGGATTGACCGGTGGGAGGTAATTAAATCATGGTGGCGGTTACCTGCATGTCGTTCCTGTGATATTGAGTTCTCAAAAGATCTTATGGTTCTATAAAGCCCTTTTCCCCACTTCATTCTGAACTTCTCTCTCCTTCTGCCATCTGAAGATGTGTTTGCTTTCCTTACTGCCATGACTGAAAGCTTCCAGAGGACTCCAAACCTGGGCAGTAAAATAGAGTCTAAAGGCAAGGAACACAAGGCTGATTCACACTTAAGCTATAGTAGGAAATATTCTCTCCATAAGGCATATGACATAAATGACTTTGTAACTTGACTTCATTCTCTCCATTTACATAGGCCATACCTGAAGTAACCAATGGAATCCTCTAGGGGGTATTTAAACTCTCAAAAATTCTGTAATGGGGCCTTTGATCTACTATGCTCCTGCCTGCTCCCACACTGTAAAGTGTACTTTCATTTTCAGTAAAATCTTTCATTCCTCCTGTTTGTGTGTTTGTTCAATTCTTTGTTCAAGACTCCAAGAACCTGGACTCCCTTCACCATTAACACAGCCATGATGAACTGTGAGTCAATTTAAACTCTTTCCTTTATAAATTACCCAGTCTCAGATATGTCTTTATTAGCAGTGTGAGAACAGACTAATACAGTAAATTGGTATCAGTAGAGTGGAATGTTGATGTAAAGTTACCCAAAAATGTGGAAGCAACTTTGGAACCACGTAACAGGCAAATGTTGAAACAATTTGGAGGGCTCAGAAAAAGACAGAAAAATATTAGAAACTTTGGAACTTTCTAGAGTCTTAGAGGGCTCAAAAGACAGGAAGATAAGGAAATGTTTGAAAATTCCTAGAGACTTGCTGAATGGCTTTGACCAAAATGCAGACGGTGATATGGACAATAAGATCCAAGATGAAGTGGTCTCAATGGAGATGAGAAACTTGTTCTCAACTGGAGTAAAAGTCACTCCTTCTACGCAAATAAATTGATGACATTTTGCACTTGTGATAGACATCTGAAGAATGTTGAATTTGAGAGAGATAATTTAGAGTATCTGACAGAAGAAATTTCTAAGTGGCAAAGCGTTCATGAGGGGGCAGAGCATAAAATTTCAGAAAACTTGCAACCTGACAATATGATAAAAAATAAAATCTCATTTTCTGGGAAGAAATTCATGCCTACCGAACACTAATGAGAAGACAAATGTTAATTGCCAAGACAATGGGGAAAATGTCTCCAGGACATGTCAGGGATCTTCATGGAAGCCCCCCCATCACAGACCTGGAGGTGTAGGAGAAAAAGATTGTTTGGTAGGCAGGGTTCAGGGATTCCCTGCTGTGTGCAGCCTAGCAACATGGTGCCCTGCATCCCAGCTGCTCCAGATGTTGCTAAAAGGGGCCAAGGTACAGCTTGGGCTATGGCTTTAGAGGATGCAAGCCCCAAACCTTGGCAGCCTCCATGTGATATTGAGCCTGTGGCTATACAGAATTGAAAAATTGAGGTTTAGGAACCTCCACCTAGATTTCAGAGGATGTATAAAAATACCTTGATGTCAGGGCAAAAGTGTGCTACAGGTGTGGATCCCTCATAGAGAAACTCTGCCAGGATTGAAGGTAATGTGGGGGTGGGGGGATTCCAAGATGGCCGAATAGAGGCAGATCCAGAATGCAGTTCACAGTGAGAGACACAGAAGCCAAGTGGTCTCCACAGTTCCAAATGAGGTACCAGGTTCATGTTGTGGGTCTGGTTGGACAGTGAGTATAACCCAAAGAGGGCAAATTGAGTCAGCGTGGGGCACTACCCTACCCAGGAGGTGCATGCAACTGACCAGAGGATCAGGGACTCTCCCTCTCTGGGACACTGGTTTGGATACTGTGTTTCACCCAAGCCCTCTACAACCCACAGAACAGGAGATCTTCACTGGGATGAAAAGTGCTCACCAGCTGCCTGAACAGGGCTGAGCAGCAACTCTGCCCAGTGCCCAGGGTTGTGGGCACAGATCTATGCAGAAGTACTTGCTGATGCCGAGAAAGTCTGCAGGATGGACCTACCCACCCCCAAGAAAGAAGGAGAACTGAAAGCAGGGAATTAAACCATATGACTGGGCAGGCCTCTCACCAAAAAAGCTCAGCAGGCTGAAGCCCTCTCAATTGAGAGTTTCGTAGCCAGCATATCAGTTATAGCGTGACCAGGAATGGTCAAGCTTTGGGGGTGGGGAAGAGTAGCTATCATTGCAAAGGTGGACCTAATCTTCCTGAGTAAACAAAAGATGCAGGAGGTATATGCAGCAGCTCCACTGAAACTGAGGCAGCCCAGCAGCACCTCTGCAGCCAGACAAAGGAAAGGCCGCCTCCCCAAGTAGCTACCTGAGATCAAAATTAGATAAAGCCAAGAAGATGGGAAGAAGCCAGCACAAAAATGAAACCATCAAAGATCAGAACACCTCTCCCCCATCAAGGGATCACAACTCCTCACCAGCAAGGGGACAAAACAGGATGGAGAACAACTTTGATAAATTGACAGAAGCAGGCTTCAGAAGGTGGGTAATAACAAACTTCTCTGAGCTAAAGGAACATGTTCTAATGCAATGCAAAGAAACTAAAAACCTTGAGAAAATGTTACACAAAATGCTAACTAGAATAACTAGCTTAGAGAAGAACATAAACAACTCAATGTAGCTGAAAAACACAGTACAAGAACTTAGCAAAGCATACACAAGTTTTAATAGCCAAATTGACCAAACGGAAGAAAGGATATTAGAGATTGAAGATCAACTCAATGAAATAAAATGAGAAGGCAAGAAAAGAGTAAAAAGAGTGAAAAAAAATGAACAAAGCCCCCAAGAAATATTGGATTATGTGAAAAGATATAATCTACACTTGATCAGTGTACTGGAAGATGATGCAGAGAATGAATCCAAGCTGGAAAACACTCTTCAGGATATTATGCATGAGAACTTCCCCAACCTAGCAAGGCAGGTCAACAAAAATACAGGAAATACAGAGAGTACCACAAAGATAATCCTCAAGTAGAGCAACCCCAAGGCACATAATTGTCAGATTCGCCAGGATTGAAATGAAGGAAAAATGCTAAGGGCAGCCAGAGAGAAAGGTTGGGTCACCTACAAAGGGAAGCCCATCAGACTCACAGTGGATCTCTTGGCAGAAACCCTACAAGCCAGAATAGAGTGGCGGCCAATATAAAAAATCCTTAAAGAAAATAACTTTCAACCCAGAATTTCATATCCAGCCAAACTAAGCTTCATAAGTGAAGAAGAAATAAAATCCTTTATGAACGAGCAATTGCTGAGAGATTTCATCAGTACCAGACCTGCCCTACAAGAGCTCCTGAATGAAGGACTAAACATGGAAAGGGACAACCAGTACCAGCCACTGCAAAAAAGAACCAAATGGCAAAGACCAATGACGCAATGAAGAAATTGCACTAACCAAAGGGCAAAACAACCAACCAGTAACAAAATTACAGGATCAAATTCACACATAACAATACTCGCATTAAATGTAAACAGACCAAATGCCCCAATCAAAAGGCACAGACTGACAGACTGGCTAAAAAGCCAAGAACCACTGGTGTGCTGCATTCAGGAGATCCATCTCACATGCAAAGACATACATAGACTCAAAATAAAGGGACAGAAGAAGATTTCCCTAGAAAATTGAGAGGAAAAAAAGTGCAGGGGTTGAAATCCTAGTCTCTGATAAAATGGACTCTAAACCAACACAAATCAAAAGAGACAAAGAAGGGCATTACATAATGGTAAAAGGATCAATACAACAAGAAGGGCTAACTATCCTAAATATAAATGCACCCAATACAGGAGCACCCAGATACATAAAGCAAGTTCTTAACAACCTACAAAGAGACTTAGGCTCCTGCACAATAATAGTAGGAGAATTTAACACTCCACTGTCAATATTACACAGATCGAGACAGAAAATCAACAAGGAAATCCAGGACTTGAACACAGATCTGGACCAAGCAAACCTGATAGACATTTACAAAACTCTCCACTCTCAATCCACAGAATATACATTCTTCTCAGTACCACATCTTATTCTAAAATTGACCACATAATTGTAAGTAAATGACTCCTCAGCAAATGCAAAAGAACAGAAATAATTACAAACTGATTCTCAGACTATGGCACATTCAAATTAGAAATCAGGATTAAGAAACTAACTCAAAACTGAACAACTTCATGGAACCTGAACAACTGTCTCCTGAATGTGGACTGGATAAACAATGAAATAAAGGCAGAAATAAAGATGTTCTTCGAAACCAATGAGAATAAAGACACAACATATCAGAATCTCTGAGACACCTTTTAAACAGTGTCTAGAGGGAAATTCATAGCAATAAATGCCCATATGAGGAGGAAGGAAAGATCTAAAATCAACACCCTATTATCAAAATTGAAAGAACTAGAGGAGTAAGATAAAAAAAAAAAAAAAACCTCAAAAGCTATCAGAAGACAAGAAATAACTAAGAGCAGAACTGAAGGAGACAGAGAAACAAAAATGTCTTCAAAAAAGATCAGTAAATCTGGGAGCTGGTTTTTTGAAAAGATCAACTAAATAAACAGATCACTAGCCAGACTAATAAAAAAAGAAAAGAGAGAAGAATCAAATAGATGCAATAAAATATGATAAAGGAGACATCACCACTGATTCCACCAAAATACACACTATCATCAGAGATTACTACAAACAATTCTATGCACACAAACCATAAATCTGGAAGAAATGGATAAATTCCTGGACATTGCACTCTCCCAAGACTAAACCAGGAAGAAGTTGAAACCCTAAATAGACTAATAACAAGGGATGAAATTGAGGCAGCAATTAATAGCCTACCCTCCAAAACAGTCCAGGTCCAGATGGGTCTAAAGCCAAATTCTACCAGATGTACAAAGAGGAACTGGTACCATTCCTTCTGAAACTATTCCAAACAATATAAAAAGAGGGAATCCTCCCTAACTCATTTTATAAGACAACATCATCCTGATACCAAAAACTGGCAGAGACACAACTAAAAAAGAAAACTTCAGGCCAATATCCATGATGAATATTGATGCAAAAATCTTCAATAAAATACTGGCAAACTGACTAAAACAGCACATCAAAAAGCTTACCCATCACAATCAAGTAGTCTTCATTCCAGTGATGCAAGGTTGGTTCAACATACCCAAGTCCATAAACGTAATCAATCACATAAACAGAACCAAAGACAAAAAACACATGATCATCTCAATAGATGTAGTATAGCCCTTTGAAAAAATTCAACAGTGCTTTATGGTAAAAACTCTCAATAAACTAGGTATTCATGGAACAAAACAATAAAAACTATATAGGACAAATCCACAGCCAATATCATACTGAACGAGAAAAAACTGGAAGCATTCCCTTTTGAAATCTGGCACTAGACAAGGATGTTCTCTCTCACCACTCCTATTCAATGTAGTATTGGAAGTTCTAACCAGAGCAATCAGGCAAGAAAAAGAAAAAAATATGCATTCAATTAGGAAGGGAGGAAATAAAATTATCTCTATTTGCAGACAACATGATTATATATTTAGAAGACTCCCTCGTCTCAGCCCAAAACCTCTTGAAACTGATAACCAACTTCAGCAAAGTCTCAGGACACAAAATCAATGTGCATAAATCACAAGCATTCCTATACACCAATAACGGACTAACAGAGAGACAAATCAAGAGTGAACTCCCATTTACAATTGCTACAAAGAGAATAAAATACCTAGGAGTACAACTAACAACAGATGTAAAGGACCTCTTCAAGGAGAACTACAAACCACTGCTCAAGTAAATAAGAGAGGACACAAACAGATGGAAAAACATTTCATGCTCATGGTTAGGAAGAATGAATATCATGAAATGGCCATACTACCCAAAGTAATTTATAGATTCAATGTTATCTCCATCAAGCTACCAATAACCTTCCTCACAGAACTAGAAAAAAAACACTTTATACTTCATATGGAACCAAAAGAGAGCCTGCATAGCCAAAACAACCCTAAGCAAAAAAAATTGAAAAAAAAAAAAAAAAAAAACCAAGCTGGAGGCCTGGCACTGCCTGACTTCAAATTATACTACAAGGCCATACTAATCAAAACAGCATGGTACTGGTACCAAAACAGAGACATAGACCAATTGGTAGAACAGAGGCCTCAGAAGCAACACCATATATACAACCATCTGATCTTTGAAAAACTGACAAAAACAAGCAATGTGGGAAGAATCCCCTGTGTAATAAATGGTGTTGGGAAAACTGGCTAGCCGTGTGCAGAAAGCAGAAACTGGACTCCTTCCTGACACTTTCACTAAAATTAACTCCAGATGGATTAACGATCTAAATGTAAGATCTAACACCATAGAAACCCTAGAAGAAAAACTATGCGAAACCATTCAGGACATAGGCATAGGCAAGGACTTCATGAATAAAACACCAAAAGCAATGGCAACAAAAGCCAAAATAGACAAATGGGATCTATTTCATCTTCAGAGCTTCTGTACAGCAAAAGAAACAATCATTGGCATGAACCGGCAACCAACAGAATGGGAAAAAATTTTTACAATCTACCCATCTGACAAAGAGCTAATATTCAGAATCTACAAAGAACTAAAACAGATTTACAAGAAAAAAAACAAACCCATTCAAAAGTGGGAGAAGGACATGAACAGACGCTTTTCAAAGAAGACATATATGAAGCCAACAAACATGAAAAAATGCCCATCATCACTGGTCATTAAAGAAATGCAAGTCAAAACAACCTTGTGATACCATCTCATGCCAATTAGAATGGCAATCATCAAAAAATCTGGAGACAACACATTCTGGAGAGGATGTGGAGAAATAGGAACACTTTTACACTGTTGGTGAGAGTGCAAACTAGTTCAACCATTGTGGAAGACAGTGTAGCAATTCCCCAAGGATCTAGAAATGGAAATACCATTTGACCCAGCAATCCCCTTACTGGGTATATACCCAAAGGATTATAAATCGTTCTGTTATAAAGACACATGCACATGTATGTTGATTGCGGCACTGTTTACAATAGCAAAGACTTGGAATCAACCCAAATGTCTATCAACTATATACTGGATAAAGAAAATGTGGCACATATACGCCACGGAGTACTACACAGCCATAAAATATGATGAGTTCATGTCCTTCATAGGGGCATGGATGAATCTGGAAACCATCATTCTAAGCAAGCTGACATAAGAACAGAAAATAAAACACTGCATGTTCTCACTCTCAAGTGGGTGTTTAACAGTGAGAACGCATAGACACAGGGAGGGGAGCATCACACACTGGGGTCAGTTGGGGGGGCCAAAGAGGGACAGCAGCAGGTGGGGAGGATGGGGAGGGACAATGTGGGAAATAATACCAGATATAGGTGATGGGGCAATGGATGCAGCAAACCACCTTGCCATTTATGTACCTATGCAACAGTCCTGCATAATCTGCACATGTACCCCAGAACCTAAAGTACAATTTAAAAAAGAAAGTAATATAGAGCTAGAGCCCCCAAACAGAGTTCTCACTCTTGCCCTTCCCAGTGGAGCTGTGAGAAGAAGGCCACCATCTTCCAGACCTCAGAATGGTAGATCCACCAACAGCTTGCACCATGACCATGACACCATGGAAAAGCTGCAGACACTGTGCCAGTCCATGAAAGCAGTGAAAAGGGAAGCTGTACCCTGTAAAGCCACAAGGGCAGAGCACTTTGCTATGAGAGCCTATGTCTTGGATCAGCGTGCCCTGGATATGAGACAAGGAGTAAAAAGAGATTATTTCAGAGCTTAAAATTTTCATTACTGCCTCATTTGATTTTTGACTTGCATGAGACTGGTAGCTCTTTTGTTTTGGTCAGTTTCTTCTATTTGGAATGGGTGTTTGTACCCAAAGACTATATTCCCATTATATCTAGGAGGTAACTAACTTGCTTTTGATTTTACAGGCTTTTAGGCAGAAGAGAGTCACCTTATTTCAGATGAGACTTTGGAATTGAACTTTTGAGTTAATGCTGGAATGAGTTACTGTTAAAGGCCATTAATTGTGTTTTGAATTGTGAGGACGTCCCCACTTTTCTCTGCACTTCTTTCTCCTGCCACCATGTGAAGAACGACATAGTTTCTTCTCATTCTGCCATGATTGTTAAGTTTTCTAAGGCCTCCCAAACCATACTCGACTGTGAGTCAATTAATCCTCTTTCCTCTGTAAGTTCCCCAGTCTTCAGTATGTCATTATTAGCAGCATGAGAAGAGACTTATACACACACACAGAGAAGGAGAGAGATAAATGACTTTATGCTTTAAATTATATTGCTTATCATTTTATATGAGAGAATGTTAAATTTTTTTAACTTTTAAACTGAATTATTATGAACTTTCAATTTTCAAAAATAATACAGAAAGTTTTAGTGTAGTCTTTATCCAGCTTTTCCCAATCATAGCACATTACACAAATGTTATCTGTACAAGTACATTAGCAAAATTAGGAAATTGCCCTTTGTACAGCAGTATTAACTAGACAATATAACTTAGACAATACATGCATATAACTAGTTTTTTAACTGGTTTGTACATTTGATACAATTATATGACTTACTTATATTTTTTCTATTTTTATATTGCATTGTTAATCTTAAAAGTACTTTGTGTATTTAAGAAATTACTACTTTGTCATATAAACTGAAAAGTTGCAATATCTCAGTAACTTTCCTATGAAGAAGGAAATATTTTATATAGTCAAATTTATCAATCTTGTTCTTTATGACTTCTAGAGTCAAGTTCTTTTTGCTGTCCTGTAATGGAGTTGCAAATTCATTTTCATTTATACCCCATGCATATTTCTGAGCCTTTTCCACAATCGTGGTGGAAGGTGGAGGGGAAACAAGCATTCCTTAACATGCCCATCAGAAGAGAGAGAGAAAGTGAAGGGGGAGGTGCTACACACATTCAAACAAGCAGATTTTTTTGACAACTCTACCATCAGACAGCACTAGGAAGACAATGACAAACAATGAGAAAGCTCCCCCCACCCTCCACTCCCCATCACAATCCCGTCACCTCCCACAAGGCCCTACCTCCAACCTTGGGAATTACAATAGGAGATTTTGGTGGAGGTACAGAGACAAACCATATCAAATCTTGATGATTTCCCTGCTACATATTTTCAAATATTAATAAAGAAATAATTCTGATATTATTCAAAATATGTAACACCACAAAAAAGTCACAAAAGATACAAATTAGTTTTTGGATTCAAACTTTATATAGACACCAAAAGTTGTAAAAAGTAGCCCAATTAACACACAAAAATTGACATTATAAACTCAGCTTAATAATAAATACAACCCAAGTATCATTAAAATTTTCCCAATTTTCATTCCGAAATTCCATACATATATAAATACAAATAAATATTCGTTATATCACATAATCCAAAGCTTATATTCACTGTTAGGAATGTATGAATATTATGGACTCTATCAATAAATTTAAAAAAATCAGTAAGTCCTAAAAACAATATAATTTTCTGATATTTTAATTAGAAATTAATGCTGAATTTTATTTAACAAATCAAAAACAGATGGATATGTATTTAACATAATGAATATAGACAGAATTGTTATATGGATATAGAGATATAAATATTCAAAAGGCAGCTGCATTCTAAATGGGGAACCACTAAAGCTAGTACTTTTCCATGTCTAGGACAGTACAAAGATATATACAAGTTTTCTGAGGCTTACTCAGAAGCATAAGCCTGTACAGCCACAGAACATAAGTGAATTAAGCCTTTTTCTTTATAAATTACCCAGTTTCAGGTAGTTCATAGCAATGTGAGAATAGGCTAATACAGAAAATTGGCAAAGGGAGTAGGGCATTGCTATAAAGATCCTCGAAATGTGAAAGCAACTTTGGAACTGGGTAACAGGTAGAGGTTGGAACAGTTTGGAGGGCTCAGAAGAAGACAGAAAGATGAGGGAAAGTTTGAAACTTTTTAAAGACATTAAATTGTTGTAACCAAAATGCCAATTGTGATATAGAAAATGAAGCGCAGGCTGAAGTGGTCTCAGATAGAGATGAGGAACTTGTTGATAACTGAAGTAAAGGTCTCTCTTGCTATTCTTTAGCAAAGAGACTGGTAGCATTGTGACCCTGCTCTAGAGATCTATGGAACTTTGAACTTGAGAGTGATAATTTGGGGAATCTGGTGAAAGAAATTTCTAAGCAAAAAATTCAAGGTGAGACCTGGCTGCTTCTAAGAGTATATGTGAACAAAAAAATTATTTGTAACTGGGACATATATTTAAAAGAGAAGCAGAGCATAAAAATTTGGAAAACTTTAAGTCTAACCTTATGGTAAAGAAGAAAAATCCATTTTTTAGGGAAAACTATAAGCAGGCTACAGAAAATTGTATAAGTAAAGAAGAGTCAAATGTTAATAGCCAAGACAATGAGGAAAATTTCTTAAAGTATTTCAGAGACCTTCATGACAGCCCCTCTCATCATGGGCTCAGAGGCCTAGAAGAAAAACGTGGTTTTCTGGGACAAGTCAGGGTTCTGCTACTTTGTGCAGCCTTGGAACATGGTGCCCAGAATTCAAGCCACTCTATCTCTATCCTTGGCTAAAAGGTCCCCAAATACAATGTCTCAGGCTGCTACTCCAGAAGGTTCAAGGTGTAAGATAGCTTGCCAGCTTTCATGTAGTGATAAGCCTGCAGGTGTGAAGAGGGCAAGAGTTGAGGCTTTGGAGCCTCTGTCTAGATTTCAGAGCATGTATGGAAACACACGGACATTCAGCCACAAGTTTGCTGCAGAAGTGGAGCCCTCATGGAGAACCTCTAGTAGGGCAGTGTGGAAGAGAAATGTGGAATTGGAGCCCTTACATAAAGACCCCACTGAAGCACTTCCTAGTGGAGCTGTGAGAAGAGGGCCACGAGAATCTACCCAGAATGGTAGGTTGACCTACAGCCTGCACCATGTGCCTGGAAAAGCCACAGGCATTTAATGCCAGCCAGTCAAAGCAGCTTCAGGGGCTGTACTCTTCAGAACCACAGGCACAAAGCTGCCCAAGGCTGTGGAAGCTCACTCTGCATCAGCATGTCCTGGATGTGAGACATGAACTCAAAGGAAACTATTTTGGAGCTTTAAGACCCAATGACTGTCCTGCTGGGTTTCAGACTTGCAGTGGGCCTGTAGCCCCTTTGCTTTTGCCAATTTCTCCCTTTTTAAACAGGAGTATTAACCCCATGCCTGTACCTGAATGTATCTTGAAAGTAACTAACTTGTTTTTTATTTTACAGGCTCATAGGTAAAAGGGACTTCCCTTGGCTCAGATGAATCTTTAAACTTGGACTGTTGGGAATGCATGATTGTGTTTTGAAATGTGAGAAGAACATGAGATTCGGGAGATACTGGAGTTGGAATAATAGGGTTTGTCTCTGTGTCCCCACCAAAATCTCATGTTGAATTATAATTCCCAGTGCCGTATGTGGGGTTTGGTGGAGGGTGATTGAATATGGGGGTGGTTTCAAACGGTTTAGCACCATGTCCCTAGTGCTGTCTCATAAAATAGAGTCGTCACAAAGTCTGGTTGTTTGAATGTGTGTAGCAACTCTCCTTTTGCTTTCTTTCTCTTTCCTACTGGCCATGTGAAGATGTGCTTTCCCTTTGACTCCTCCACAGGAGCAGAAGCCTATACAGACTACAGAACCATGAGATAATTAAACGTCTTTTCTTTGTAAATTACCCTTATCACATGTAGTTCTTTACAGCACTATGAGAACAGACAAATACAGTGTTTAAACATATTTCTGGCAGTTTTTGTATTTTTTTTCTTCTCATAATGTTCCAGGTACTATTTTATCTGTCTTCTTTATCTTTGTTAGTCATTTCTTTAATATATATTACATGAACAAACCCATTGTTTCAAGTGAGGTTGAGTAGAGATAATTTTATTTTTAATTCATAATTTAAGCCCTGGGCTATTTCTAATATTCAGTCTTACATATTCCTCTTTACATTCGACAGCTCCTCTGAAATACAAAATACACTTGAAAGATTTAAGATGTTCACAACTAGGTTCTTGAAATTTCTCTCAAAACTAATTTTCCTTCAGTGGTTGCCATGTCAGTAAATAGCAATTGTAAACATCCAGGTTTTTAAAACACTAAAAATACTTTGAGTGTCATCTCTTACTGCTCTCTTTCTTTCAAAATCCATCAGCTAATACTATTGTCTTTTCGTTTAAAAGATGTTCAGAAACCTTGTCGTGCTTACATTCTTCATATTAACACACTATCCAGGCATCATCATGTCTCTTTTAGAGTGCAGCATTAGACTCTGGACAAGCACCTCACTTCAGTTTTGGATTTTCCTTACTGTGTCATCTTTTAAAATATGAGACAATGTCCTGTCCCAATCTTACTCAAAACCATACCATAGCTGTTTCTCTTCCCCATTCTTCCTACCTTTCTTTTTCCATTTCCTTCTAAAAATTTTATTATATTATTATGTTGGACTAATGGTCTGGCAAGTTAGTGTCCCACCAAATCACTGGAAGGTGTCTTGTCATGGCCCTGATCATGGTGTTGAGCACTAAATAGGAGTAGTCTAGAAAGTGGCTGAGTGGCACTATGGTTAGAAATACAGTATTATGAATGGGGTAAAAGGTGCAGGATGTGGAAGCTAGGTAGCCTGTTTATGGATTAGATGGAAAGTGTTGGATGAAAAGTGAGAAGTGCAGAGTACGTGAACTCTGGCTGAGTGAGAAGGGTTTCCAAAGTGAAAAGAGTGAAAAAAGCAGTGGACTAAGACTGTGTCAAAACAGCCTGAGTGAGGGCAGCATCTGCATGGAGGATAAGAAGCAGCTATGACAAGAGCAGGCACCACCACAAAACTACATTTAAAGCACCTGCTGGTGTCATATTTGCTAGCAATTCGATGGTTAAAACAAGAATCATGGTAAAACCCAAAGTCAAAGTGGTGAGGGTATACACTCTGTCTATTCCATTGGAGGTCACATAGCAAAAAGTATATATAATTCTATTACCCGGACTAATAAATTAGAACAATCAACATTCTTCCTCATCCACATATACTGTTAAACCCTTTTTTTATTAATAGTTAATTTTATGAAAATTTAAAGACTATATTATATACTGATTCTTTTTTTTTTTAGACAGAGCCTTGCTCTGTCACCCAGGCTGGAGTACAGTGGCACAATATCAGCTCACTGCAACCTCTGCCTCCTGGGTTCAAGTGATTCTTCTGTCTCAGCTTCCTGAGTAGATAGGATTACAGGCACGTACCACCACGCCTGGTTAATTTTTATACTTTTAGTAGAGATGAGGATTTCACTATGCTCATCAGGCTGGTCTGGAACTCCTGACCCCATGATCTACCTGCCTAAATCTCCCAAGTGCTGGGATTACAGGCATGACCCACTGTGCCCAGTCAATATATTATATACTTTTTTGGATACATATGTGACGTGTAAAATCTTAAGTTGTAAGTATAGGATCCCAGTATCCCCCATTGTACATGTTCACTGTACAGACAATTTACAGTTCATAATCTGAGGCTTTGGTTAGTTTTATATCCAATTTCATAGGAAATATATTATTTGCTTTTATTATTCAATGTTTTCATAATTTCTTATGAATTATAAAAATAGAATAAAAGTTTCTTCACTCTGTCATATTTTGCCTAAATTGTGTTTGTTTTTAAAATGTATTACCCATATAGATTGCATTAAACCTTTGAATATGTTACCAGAGCAAAATATTTCACCTGTTTAGGCTCTGCTACAACAAACAAGGTCTCCATTTATTGATCTTCTTGGAATTTTTTTTTTTAAGATGAGTCTTGCTTTTGTCTCCCAGCCTGGAGTGTAATGGCACGATTTTGACTCACTGCAGTCTACACCTCCTGGGTTCATGTGATTCTCCTCCTTCCAAGTAACTGGGATTATAGGTGCCTCCCAAGTAACTGGGATTATAGGTGCCTGCCACCACACCCAGCTAATTTTTGTAATTTTAGTAGAGATGGGGTTTCACCATGTTGGCTAGGCTGGTCTCGAACTCACGAACTCAGGTAATCCACCTGCCTCAGTCTCTCAAAGTTCTGGGATTGCAGGCATGAGCCACAGTGCCCAGGCTGGTCTTTTTTTTTTTTTTTTAAAGTATTGTTTAATTAACTGCTATGTTTGTTTCACTTGCTTCCTCCTTATGAATTTATTTTACTTACTATATAGTTCATTTGATTAGTATACTGATATTACTACTTACACTGACGTTTGACTCACATACTAGTGACAGAAAAGAAAACAAAATGTTTATAGCTACTACTAAGGGGATAAACAATATCTTTTAGTGTGTCTGTGGCTGTATCTATAGAGTTTCAAACAAGGCTGCATCATAGTAAAGGTAGATTTTGCAAGGGTGTTAACTGGTTATCGGTTTCCATGATATACTTAATTACACTAGTCCTATTGAAACATAATGAACTTGTAATCAAGAAACTTATATTAGCCTGTAGATACTGACAAATAATTAACTTATGACTTTGAACAACTTACTTTAACCTGTGTTTTACTTTTTTTTTTTCACATATGAAATGAGTATTCTGGGTTCTATGTAAGATCTGTCCATAATTAATCTGATGGATATTTTTTTGCCAACTTAAAATAATTTAAAATGATAAATAAAATAGTATCTAGATGCATGGTCTCTATTCATGAGTTTATATTCTACATGTTAAAAAAATACAATTTGGAAATAATGTTCAGTGAAATGAAATAATGTAATTAATCAAAACTGCTAATGGTCTTACAATTGTATCAATGATACCAGTGGTTTTAATACAATACTTGAGCATTATTTTAAAATATCTTATAATAATCATATTAGAAGAACGAATAATGTATTGGCAAACATTATTATGGCAAAATAGACATTACATATAACAACACTAGAACTAATTATCTAGAAACTTCTACCAAAAAGTCAATACAAGAATTTTGGAATAAAAAGGCATTCCTTCTAAACTAGGGCATTATTTCTAAAAGCTGAAGCTATGTTTTATCTCGATTGTTTGATTCTGTCAAATTGGTAAAAGTCACTTGATATAAGATGAAAAATTTTGTGCCTGGAGATACACTATAGAGACAGACAGTTGAATAGGCAAATGCATTTTATAAATATTTTTAGAAGCATTCAGTGAAAAAACATATCTTTGAATTCCTATGTTCCTAAAGATTTGTCATCCTGGAGACATATAGACATGCTGACATGTTTAAGGGTTCTACTGAAAGGTAAGGCCCTAAGTATTCAGTACTATACATTTACTAACACTCTGCACAGAAATATAGTTACTCGTGAATCAGGAGATGACTCTAAGTGCATTCTTACATTAATAAAATAAATTCTGAAGGATTATCACAAAAGCAAATTATTAATCACACTCTTCAGCCAAAATAATTTATGGTCATAGCAGCATATCAGCAATGTCTGCCCCCAAGAAGCTTTGGGACACAAACATTTTAGGAGTTCTTACAAGAGAGAAAAAAAAGAGAAAAAGCGAAACATTAAGCTTTTTATGATTTCAAAAAAGAAACAGTCTAGTGTTCCAGAGATAACACACCAGTTTATAAGGAACCAAAACTTATAATAACGCTGCATTAAAATGCTGATGTTACCAAGAAGAAAAGGCTAAGAAAAGGCTGCATTAAAATGCTGATGTTACCAAGAAGAAAGGAAGAGTGATATAAGCAACATGATGGTATAGAAATCTCCTACCATTGTCTTTCCATAGGAGCATTAATTTTGACCACCACCTGCTAATGAGAGTACATTTTTGGGAGTCCAGAAATGCAGAAGGGAAGGTCTAGCACAACTTTGGAGCAAAAAAAATCTGAGAATAAACACATCGAAAAGGGTAAGAAGAGTAGTTTCACTTAAGCCATATCTTCCATCTTCAAGGCAGCACAGCTCTTTAGCAAAAGAGATCAAGATCCCTTTAGCCCTCAATTTCTCCCGTAGAAGAAAGGGAGTGTATAGTGGGTGAGTGCCTGGATTCTTACTCTATGCAAGTTACTGCCCAAGAGGCTCACTTATATTTCACACCACCCAGATTACTGAGGTAATCAGTATGGATGAGTGGTTGGGGGAAGCTGGGAGCAGGGGAGAGAGGTGGGGATTCACAGCAAGCAAGATTCAGAACTCAACAAATGGCCACAAATCCTGTTAACCTCTAGTCAGACTCCATCAGGGTGCCTGTCTATGAGGCTTTTGGGATACAACTGTAAACTTCTCCAAGTGACCCACAGGCACCCCTCAATACTCTGAAAGCCATACCCCCTACCATAACTGGGTCCCAGTGCATGCCCCAGGGGATGGCAAGGGTAAGCCTTGGCAGGCAGTTCACAAGCACAGGCAGACTGTCAGCTTGACTCTGCAGGATTGAGGTAAAACACAAAAACTTGAGCATTTGTGGGCAAAGCCCTAGGGAAAACAAACGGGAAGTTCTCAGCTCCTGACCTGCCTTTGCAGGATACAAAAAAGACATATGAGCTTAAGAATTTTCTCCCCAAAGTGGGAACAGAGGTATGGAGCAGGTTTATTTATAGAAAAGATTCAAGAAAGCCTCAGAATCCCTAGCCAGGCTTACTGGTGAAGGTAGTTCTTTCCTGAATCCAGTCATAAAGGACAGGAGATAGTAATTGCTTCTGAAAATGTGAAGATTCCAGTGCAAGTCTTTGAGGAACATTGAAACTCAAGGAAACATGATACCACCAAAATAACACCATAATTTTCTAGTACTGGCTCCATAAATAGGGATTTATGAATTACCAAAGAATTAAAAATAAAAAAACTCAGAGTCCTAAAAAGTATATAGATGGACAATTTGATGAAAATGGAAAATTATCATGGAGAAAGATGTTCAACAAAGACAAAAATTATAAAAAAGGAAGCAAACAGAAATTTCAAAGCTGACAACTATAATGAATTAAATGAAAGTTTCAGTGGAGATAATCAACAAATGGTTTCATCAAGCAGAAAAAAGAATCCAGGAACTAGTAGACAGATGACTTGAAATCATCCAATAAAGGAAAAAAATAAAACAATAAACAGAAATGAAGAAAGACTACCAAATTTATGTGAAAATATCAACAGAATTATTATACAAATTTTAAGATTTCCAGATAAAGAAGACATAAAGGGTGAAAAAGCTTATTTTAAAAAAATGACTGAAAAATTCTCAAATATAAAAAGAGAGATAGATTTTCTAGTAAATTATGCCCCATATTTTCCAAACAGGCCCAACACAAAGAGTACTTCACTGAGACACATTATAATCAAACTATCAAAAATCAAAGACAAAGAGAATTTTGAAAGCAGCATGAGAAAAGAGACTTGCCACATACAAATGAATTCATATAAGACTACTAGTGGATGTCTCACCATAAACCTGGCAAGCCAGGACAGATTTGGATGATGCATTCAAAATACTAAAAAACAAAAACCAACAAAAAACCAACAAAAAACTGTCAACGAAGAATAATTTACTTGGTAAAGCTGTCCATCAGAAATAAAGTATAAAAAGGCTGAGGCAATTCATTACTACTAGACCTGTCTTATAAGAAACACTAAAGAAAATTATTTAAGCTAAAATAAAATCATGATAAAATCATGATAACTAGTAACATGAATTCAAATGAACATATAACACTCACTGGTAAATGCAAGTATACAGACAAATTCAGAATTCTTTAACACTGTTTATGGTGTGTAAATCACTTTTACCTCTAGTGAAAGGTTAAAATTAAAAAAGATTTAAAATAATACTAGCTATAATAACTTGCTGATAGATATGTATTTGAGACGTAAATTGTGACATCAAAAACATAAAATGGAGAGAAAATGAAAGTGTTGGGTTTTTTAATATGATAGAAATTAAGTTGTGAGAGATCCAAGATGGCCGACTAGCAACAGCTCAGGAATGTAGCTCCCAGTGAAAGCGCAGAGAACAAGTGGACGCCACACTTTCCGACGAGTTTTTGTTGCCCACAGACCGGGAGATTCCCGGTGGAGAAGCCATGCAGGTCGCCGGCGTGACTCTTTTGGCCGGCGCGTCTCTTTTGCCGGCACCCAGCGCGGCACTTCCCGGTGCGGAGTGTGTGGGACGGACGGGGACGGGCTC